>MUZC01000030.1:242614-263330 GCA_002072015.1 Radix auricularia | reverse complement strand
GACGTCCTTATCGTTTTTTTTCGTGTTGTACTCTTGATGGCGAATCCTCTTTTGCTTCCTTCTCGTCTCCCTGTTAACTCTAGTGTATACATAATTGTCTCTTTCCCGTTTGTGAGCTCCATGGTAATGGTCTCTTCTAGCACCACCACAAGGCCAAGTGCTGCAGTCTCCAGCCAGATAACCCGTCCTTTCACCTATATATTCATCTCTTCCACCCCTAACACCACATCTATGACATACCCGGTCAACTCTGAAACTTCCCATATCATTTTTCCCCCGTCCCATGGTAGACCCCTTAATGTTTCCAATTATTAGGTCAACCGGTGGGTTTTTTAGCAGGGCAGCCTTTGTCCATCCAGTGAAGTACTCTGATTTTACATGTATATAACCTACTTTATAAACTTTTCTATCCCCATCAAACAATATACACGCAAATGTCTCATTTGTCAGACAACCCTTTTCGAGTAGGGATTCCCTTACTCCCACGATTCCACACCCTGTGTCCCGTACCACATTAACTCTAACCCCATTAACTTCTCCGGTCTTTACCATAATATTTCCTCCAGCCCCGGCAAAACCCCCTTTCTGTCATCTTCTATTTCCTTTGTTCATATAATTGCAAGTTCCCCCCCATTGATAATTTTCTCCTCTCCTGTATCCTTCACCCTGATATCGAACCCTCTGGTTTCCTGTCACCGGTCTACCTTCTTCAACCCAATCCTGAGCTCTCTGGTTCCCTGTGACGGGTCTACTTTCCCGTGTCAATGTCACAGTTGGGTGTGCCACCATATAGACCTCACCCGTTTTAATGACTGAATTAAGGTCTAAGCTACTATTTTCCAATACGTGCTCCACAAATTCATCACTTACTGTTTGTATTATTTTGTCTACGACAGTGAGCTCAAATAGTTTCTCATAATTTTTTTCTGTGTTTGATAGTTCCACCCATCTGGTCAGATAGTGACTTATTCTGTCGGCATATGCTATCATGCTCTCTTTTTTCCCGGGCTTCACTCCTGCCAACTTTTCTCTGTACCCTTGTGCGGTTAAGCCGAAATGTCTTGATAGGGCCACCTTGACTTCTTCGTAAGTGGCCTCCACACCTTTCCCGCTTCCCGCAAAACATACCTGTAGTAGGGAATGTGGCATTAGCTTTCTAAGTTCATACCCCCAATGTTCCTTAGCCCACTCTTTGTGTCTTGCTTCATCTTCGAATCTAATGAGAAAAAAATCTAAATTGTCCCCCATTCCATCAAACATGGGTAATTTATTTCCTGAGCGCCCCGTGTTCCCTTGTTCTACCTTGCGAGTCAGTCCCTCACTCGCTTTCATTTCTTCCATTTTCCTTATATGTTTTAACCTGTTTTTCTCCTCCTCCCGCTTAAAAGCCCTGATATCCCTTTCTTCGATTTCCTCCCTCATTTTCTGTCACGTTCTAACCGGTGTTCCTCTATTACCCACTTCTTTGCCTCTTCCCTTCTAATCCCAGATCTAAGGCCCTTTTCCTTATATCGTTTAAATTTGGTAACACCATTATTTTATCTGTCACTTATTTATATTTATAATTAGTTAGTTAATTAGTTATTTTCCAGTATTATTTGAATTATTTGAATACGTTACAACTTTCCCAATCTTAAATAAATAATGAAATCTTACTTGTACATGTAGAATACACTCACGATGCGACCATACATAAATGAAAATCACATGAAATATATTTGTCCATTGAATATAATCCACAAAGTTCTTATTCCTCTCGAAGTTCTTTCGGCTCCTATTCTCGATGTCTGGTTCTCGTTGTCTGGTTCTCGTTTTCTGGTTCTCGTTGTCTGGTTCTCGTTGTCTGGTTCTCGTTGTCTGATTCTCGTTGTCTGGTTCTCGTTGTCTGGTTAACGTTGTCTGGTTCTCGTTGTCTGGTTCTCGTTGTCTGGTTCACGTTGTCTGGTTCTCGTTGTCTGGTTCTCGTTATCTGGTTCTCGTTGTCTGGTTCTCGTAGTCTGGTTCTGGTTGTCTGGTTCTCGTCTGGTTCTCGTAGTCTGGTTCTGGTTGTCTGGTTCTCGTCTGGTTCTCGTAGTCTGGTTCTGGTTGTCTGTTTCTGGTTGTCCCTGGCCACGAGGATGTGGCTGGCAGGTTTGTTACAAAGAATTTGTCTGCAGCGTTGGTCTCAAGTCACGAAGATGTGGCTACAATCAGCTCAACAAGTTTGACGGGGCCCCCACTGTGGCGGACTCGCTGTCTAGGGGGATTTTTAGGTCCACCCTTTTTGACCACAGATATAACATCAGGCGTACAGTATAGTTGTAAAAGTAGTCACGACACTTGAACTCAACAGAGAAAATTACGTTTATTTACATCATATATAAACAAATGTATATCCATAGCAATATAGTGTAGCAGCTATCATAGAATACGTTCACTGTGTTTGTCTCTCTCTCAACATATCGACAAAAACATGACCGTCCTGGTCCACGCTCAAAAAAAAATGTTCTCTGTCCTTACTCGTCCCTCTGCCTGCTTATATCACACACTCTCCACATTGCCCCTCTCACCTGACATCTCTACACACTCCCATGTGAACACCCGGTGAGCGAGTATTCAAGTCCACGGGTGTTCACGCTTTGTTTATCATTCACCCTACGTCTTCGCTCAGTCATTCTCACACCATAACATCTAACCGTGACACCAATATTTAAAAACAAATTTAATTACCACGTCGTTTAGGTCTTGGAAACAGTACAGGTCGAGTCCATTGTCCAGCAAATACTGGATGAAGTTAAAGCGTTTGAGTCTTAGAGCCTCATTGGCAACCCGCGCGGACATCTCTGGCTGTATAAGCAAATGTAAACAAATATGAAAAAAATCTGTCTTGAAAAGTTAAAAAAGAGAACTTGATCGACGTCATTTAAAAATGAGGAGTCCCCGAGTCACCCAGCTCTGAATGGGTATCTAACTAGACAATAGTTAGGCGGCTGGGGTAATGCGTGGAACCCCTATAGCCGTGGCCTGTGACCGCTGCATCACTTGCCAACAGATCATCTCTCATGGCCTGTGGATGCAATTATCTTCTGCATAGAAGGAGCGTCTGTATATCTAAGATAAGATAAGATCTTTTACTGATAACAAGAACAGGTAAACGCGAAACAGTTCAGTTAATTTATAAAAATTATCCAGAGCTCTACTCTGAATTTATGTCTTTGTTAAGTTTCCAAATAAATGCTGCCTATAAAAATTCAGTTGTTCTTAAAAGAACGAAGCCATTACAACTTAAGAAAAGTCTTTAAGATAGAGGCGCTTGGCAGGTATTCTCGTATTGAGAAAGAGGGTGCTATTGTTTAAGATTGTTCTCTTGATAATAACAAAATTAATAACATAATTGTTTCCTAAAATAAAACCCGAACAATGTATTAATGATAATGTTAATTCTCCCCGCAGTTTCGCATGGTTATAGAACTTTTCTCTTGCTTAGATAATTTCAATTATTTTGTTTATTAAAAATCACTTTTTCAGGTTTGTTTTCAGTTGTTTGAGATAAATGTTTCTCTATCTATCCTACCAACACATTCACGCCAACTGATAGTACTGCGACTTCAACTGTCAGAAGCGGACACACCAGAAAAGGTAATCTATAATACCGAGTATAAACTTCTATAACTAATCCATAAAATTCATCCTGATATTGCACGTGTAAATATTGATTTGATTTTTTTTATATTAAACACAATATGCGACTAGTTCCTCAATGAGAAGCTGATTACATTGTCTTTGGCCAGTCTCCAGAGGTCCCACAACTCCACCGCTGGCACCAACTGATTGAACCGTATACACTGGAACAATGACAACATCTGCAGGTCAGCTTTCAGTGGGCCGACTTCGTTGGAATTATTTTTAAACTTCAAGGATTTACCATCTTAAATCATAGAAATAAGATATAATTAAAAAAATAACATAAAATTCATTTTTATCATTGACTAAACACTAACTGAAAGGATTCAGTTGATAAAGAGCTGCATCTAAGCAGCACAGAAGGAACAACCAAGGCAATGACGCAAACTTCATTTCTCAGACATTACTATCGAAGTAATCTAAAAAAAACGATGTGGGTAATCGGACCTGGGTCCGTATAGCCTATGATCGCTAGGCTTCGTAAGCGATAATATTATAGAGTTTTCTTTATAATTTTTTAAAAGACCAATGTTATTCGAGTCTTCCTGGCCTCATCGATACTGCGATGGATTGCTGGATATTAGGTCCGAGGTTCGGTTTCCAATTGAGGAATCTCTTTTTTTTATATTTTTTTTTACATGAATTGATTTTTAATATTTCGTTCATGATTTAGGTCTAGTGATACGTTTTAGGGTGTGGGTTAGGTTTAGTGATAGGTTTTAGGGTATGGGTTAGGTTTAGTGATAGGTTTTAGGGTGTAGGTTAGGTTTAGTGATAGGTTTTAGGGTGTGGGTTAGGTTTAGTGATAGCTTTTAGGGTGTGGATTATGTTTAGTGACAGGTTTTAGTGTGTTGGTTAGGTTTAGGGATAGTTACTCCTTTCTTCAATTTTTTGGCTTCATTTTTTCTCCCTCAGCGTAAAATTACTTTTAAAACAGACAAAAAAACAATGAAATTAACAACATAATTTTAATTATTAGCCATACTAATACTAGTACATTGTACTACACTGTCACCTGCGCTGGCTCCGAATACACTTTTAATATAACAGAATCCGCTCGGGTCCGAATAGCCGCAACCCTAAAAGAAAACGTATGCCTTCGAAGCGGTAGATTTGGGTATTTCCTTTCATGCTCTAGTAATTTCTCAAGAGCGCATGCGCTTCTCAAATATGCTAGATATTTTATAGCAATTTTAAAATTAAAAAACAAACACCCTGGTAAATGATCTAGAGATCTTTTTCGAGTCAATATAAAAGAATTAAACAGCTGTAACATATTAATCAAAATGAATCGTAGAAAGAATCAAGTTTGTACCGTGAAGACTTTTTAAAATTGTTTCCTCAATGGGCAACTCTTCAACTTTTTTGCTAATGTCTAGAATTTTATAAGCGCTGAAATATTTTTGATGAAATGAAAATAACATTTGTTAGAAGAAAATATCGTTCTTGTCATTTTTGTGTAAAATGATTGATAAAATGATGAATGATAAAATGATGAATGATAAAATGATGAATGATAAAATGATGAATGATAAAATGATGAATGATAAAATAATGAATGATAAAATGATGAATGATGAAACATTCATTTAAAACATGTGGCTTTCTGATTTTTTTTTAATTTCAAAAGATTAAATAAAGTTGTGAATTTTTTATCATCGGTAGAGTTAAAATGGAGGTACATGCAACACTTTAAAAAAAATAAGTTTAGCCCAGAAATATCTGAGAGACAAAGATTGAAAAGTGTATATTTAAACATCAAAACGAGCTCATTAAAATAATCATCTGAAAAATTTCCCACCTTGAATCGTCGTCAATATCATCCACAAACGGACCGTTACCCTGAGGAGATGAACACAATCTTTGGTCATGTTTATTGCATGCATTTCCTTGAATATGCCAGGAAATGTTAAAACTTTAATCCTATTTTCCCTCACAACAGTAATACGCTTTGATAGGACCAAAATTTAATACGACTAAAAAGTAATAGGATCAAATGGGATAGAAGCTTAATATCATAAGATCGAAATTTGATAATCCGATATCTTATAGGACAAAAGCCTTTTAGAACTTAATTTGGTAGGACGAAAACCTTTTAGAGCTTACTTTGGTAGGACCAAAACCTTTTAAACTTAATTTGGTAGGACCAAAACCTTTTAGAACTTAATTTGGTAGGACGAAAACCTTTTAGAGCTTAATTTGGTAGGACGAAAACCTTTTAGAGCTTAATTTGGTAGGACTAAAACCTTTCAGAACTTAATTTGGCAGAACCAAAAAAGTAAAGAATACGATGTATAGATTAAGTTGTTTTCGGGTTTAATATTTTTTATATACTTTGCAAGCAGTTACCAAAATGGTTTATGACTTAACTATCAACAAAGTTTTCCATAGAAAAGGGGCTTTAATTATAAAAACCAACAAAAAAACTAGTTTTGAAATTTCAACTGTAAGATAAAAAATTTGAACTCGCAATAGCCGCGTATAAAATAATATTTATGTAAATTTCAAAACCACCGATAGGCAAGCTCATCTTTGTATTTATTATTGAAATATAAGAATAAAACACCAAACGTTTTTTTAACGGCATTATGATTAATTGTTAAGACCAGGGCCGGCTTTAGGCCTAGACAGACTAGGCGGCCGCCTAGGGCCTCCTAATAGTAAGGGCCTCGCTTAACTCCCACAGGAGTCATAAATATATATAATCTACATTTAAAGAGCAAACTTCGACCTATGTAAAAAAAAAAAAAAAAAAAAGAATCATCCAATCAGTGCAAATCCTTTATTCAATGAATAATTTTAAATAGTGCATGTTTAAAATCTAAAATTTTAAAATAGTAATTTATCTGTCCAGATACATTTTCACAAGGTTGACAAACATCTAATAACCTAAATATACGCTAAATATACAACTGTTGAGTATCAAATGTCTTAAGTAGTAAACAATTAACTGTTAAATACTGTTGTAAGTAGCAAACTATTGTTAAAAAATTCTAAGTATATGTTTGTAGGTAACGATCTTGTGTCAATTTGATTATTTGACGAAATTAAGCTGCAACATCACTGATTTATCAAAGTATACAATCTTTTCATTTATTTTAGTAATCTGGCATTGGTAATTTTATTTTGTTTTATTTTGATGTGTTCAGTTTTCATTATCTCTTCAATACTGAAAATTTATGAAATAAGAAGGAAATAGCTATTGAAAACACATGTCCAGTCTTCTAGCAGATCATTAATCGTCCATGAAGCACATTTGTGCTATTGGCGCTAGGATTAAACTGGAAAATCAGTTGAAATAAGGAAAGACAATTTACAAGAAACACAAAAACGTATGCAAAAAGACTAAGCACTGGAACAATGTTTTACAAAGAATCATTTAAATTGTGCAGTTTCTTGCAAAGCGGAATGATCCTATTCGTGGAAATGTGGAACGATTTTTCAGCCAGACTATAGACATTTGTTTGTTTGGTATATGTCGAATTGTTCGGAAAGTACAACTAAAAAACGAAAGAATTCATGATCATTACTTGGACATAAGAATTCAAAATGAGGTAATTAATCTGATCGGTGATGCCACCTTGAAAATAATAATAAATAATAATCAAAATTCGTAATATTATTTCATAATTTTGGACTGCATACCTGATGCTGGTCACCAAAAGCTAATGACTATGATGTTGCGAAAATACAATATTTTGAGTACGCCAGTGAAATCAATGAATATTTTGTGGGATTCGTGGATGTCGACGAGAGCACTGGTTTAGGTCTCGCGGAAGCATGTTTAAAAAGCTTGAAGATCTGAATGTATCTTTCCAGAACTGCAGAGGTCAATGATATTATAATAGAGTAAATATGAAAAGCATGAAATCTTGGTGTAAAAAAACGTATACTTGAACTCAATCGAAAATCATTTTATGTGTCATGTGGATGTCACAGTCTCAATCTAATTCTTGGAGACATGGTGAAATCTTTAGTGGTTGCAACGACACTCTTGGAGCTTTGCGCCAAATTTAAGTTCTGTTAGGTGCTTCAACACATCGATGAAAGAGCTTGAATATTCATATAAAGCTTATTTCCAATAAACACTTGGAATGCAGGATCGATACTAGCTTTTCGTAATCTAACCGCAGCAATGTACGATATATTGGTGGAAGTGTCTGAAAATATCAACGATCCTAAATTGAGGACCGAAGCAACTGGATTGGAGAAACAACTAAATGACATCGATTTCTGGTAATTTTAGTCATATGGTACCATTTATTGTTTCAAATGAATCTGATCAGTAAATTCATGCAATCGAAAAACATGCAATTTGAGATTGCACTGCAATGTATAAATAGTGCAACCGAGTTCATGAAAAAAACAAAGACAATAGATATATGTCCACTCAAATTTCTTTAAGACAACTGGCTAAAGAATTCGAGATGGAATCAGATGAAATCATTTTTCCAGCTGCCACAACTTGAGACGACGAAAAGTTTGATTATGAAAGCTTAGATGAATCATTGACAGTTTCAAAGGAGCAATATAGACTGGAATTTTCTAAGATTTTGTCAAATCAAGTAGTTGTTTCGTTGACTGCACCTTTTTAGGAAATGGAACTTCAGTTTGGTCTTTTTGGATTTCAGCACAACATAAAAATTGAAGAATTTCACCTAAAAGATTTGATGAAATTTTGCATGGATTTAAATATTGCGTTCTCCGGTGTATCTAGTTTAGATATTGATCCAATTGATTTCTGCAGTGATTGCAAATGATTTCGAAAATTGTTCTAGATATGGTTTCGTCTCCTCTTGATCTTTACGTTTTATTTATAATCATGGTTTGAATACTGCTGTTCAAAATTTCGCTATATGCTTTCGCATGACATTGACAATTCTGATTACTATTAAATCGGGAGAATGAAGTTTTTCCAAGAAAAAATAAATAAATAAATAAAATAATAATAATAAAAAAACTATTTGATAATGACAAAGACGCAAGAACGCCTGAACAGTCTGGTAATTATATCTATCGAACGAAATTTATCGTCCAGTCTCTGGATAATTCACATTTTTTAAAGCAGATTTTACTGCCATCACAACACCAAAAGTTGAATTTTATTAAAGGTTTATAAAATCTTCAAGAAATTATTTGTATACATTGCAGTCAGTTGATGATTTAGACATAAATACAGGTAGTTTTTAATAAATTGTCAGATTTTATTCTTTCCACATATATTTTTTATTTTTCTATTACATTTAGGGCCACCACCTTCACTTCGTCTAGGGCTTCCCGTTCCCTAAAGCCAGCCCTGGTTAAGACTATTGGAACTCATGATCCTACATGTGGAAGAAAGTTAGCAGTCCCAGCCTGTGCTCTTCATGGGGCTTTCAGGAAAAACCCCTCAGCCCTCTGGCTCCCAAGTGGACGAAAGAGCTGAGAATCCCCCACCCCTTAGCGGTCGCTGCTAGAAGCGGCCACCTGAGCGTCCGGGACACTAGGTCGAAAACGCCTCCCACTAAGTTAACCTCCAGAAGGAGGGGTGGAAACTTCTCTGCTTTGACTCACTATCACTTCGGCGCCACCCCGGCAAGCTTACGATTCTCTATGATTAGGAACTAAATCAAAGTCTTGTTAAAGTTACAATATATCTAGTTTAAAATACTTTAAGGGTAGTTGAAAATTATCTAAGATTATTTGAACAATATCTAAGTGTAGTTGAAGTAAATCTAAGTTTATGTGAACAATCCTTATATATCCTTATATATAGTTGAACAATCTCTAGGTCTATTAGAACAATCTCTGTCTATTTGAGCAATCTCTAGGTCTATTAGAACTCTAAGTTTGTTGAAATAAATTTAAGTATATAAGAACAATTTCTAAGTCTAGTTGGACAGCCTCCTGACCTTGAGAATAATAGCTGAGCCAGGCATACTCTCCTTTTTGTTACAGAGAAGAAAGCACTCCAAGTATTCTGAAACGAAACGCCATAATTATAAAAATACCAGCATGCATAAATACACTATCAGACACACAATCGCTACTTCCGGTCACCATTGACACTTATTTCAAGGATTGAAACAAATTTCATTGTCCATCTATGTTGTTTGAGTCACATTAGATTCACATTTCTTTATGTTAAGAAAACTCTCTGAGAAAAGCTTTACCATAGAAGTTATGCCTTTCAAATAAAACATATTTTATTATAACAAATTTTAAACCATTGCCATTTGTTTTCATACCTCTAGATTTAAATCAGTTGTAATTCACTTTTTTTTTAAATTCCTATTTGTAAACTATTTTAATATTGTAGTACACGGTCATTAAACCATTGTCTTGGCTTTGGGAGAACAAAGATAGTTTGTTTTTTTTTAAAATGCTGTGAAAAGTAATATTTCCTCCATGTAAACATTCACCTTTGCCCTTGAGCTTGCACTGCATGTTCTCTGATTGATACAGCGGCGTGGCTAGGGAATGGGGTCCAAATTTGAAAATCCCCCGTGGCCCTTATTTAGGGGGCCCCCAAAGGAGTGTCTAAAAAGATTTTTACTTTAAGTATTATACATTACGGCATAGGTCAAAATAATGGGGTCCCCAAAGAGGCCAGGCCCCCGGGTCCCGAAAGAGGCAAAGCCCTCCGGGCCACCCAATCCCTAGCTACGCCAATTAATTCATATTATTTGACAAATTATTTCTTATCGAATTATCATCAACTAATCATGGACTTCAAATATGTGTTTTCGTTGCTGATTTTGCTGGATTGTTCTAACGCATTTATTTATATTGTTTGTGTGTTTATTATGCTTGTACTTGAATTGTTAGCTTTTGAGAACTATATTACTAAAAAAAAATGATGATAACTTTCGATAAACCTTATTAAGGTTATCGGAGACTGAGAATATTCACGAAATATGTAATACAATTTTCTGGCTTAAATTTCCAGAATGGTAAAATAATTTTTTTACTCTTTGAATCAGCTATGAATGTGGGTTGCCACGGTGACAGATATAAATAATAGTCCAATCCCTCGATAAAGTGTCGTGTAAATTCCTTCTCGGTAACTGGATCATTCTGTTAAAAATAAAGGAAGAAAATTAGCTATGGGGGGTGGGGATGGATGCAGTACCATCTCAATATAACATGACTTTGTAAATTTATTACCAATCTTTATAATTCTATTAATTGCTAAAATTGCACCGAGCCCCTTTATTATAGATGTTAGATTTTAGAAAAAAATAATAATAATTCAAGTTTATAAAAGTTTCCGTTGTTGGTGACTTTCCAAAGTGCGCCTCAGCCATTTTTTCCACAGATTCTGAACTAGATCTATGTAATTATTAAAATCATTTATATTAACTTGTGGTGTCTGACCCGTGCGACCGGCCGTGCGACCGACCTTGCCAAAAAGACTTTGGATCGGTTTTTAAACCACTTTCTCGTAAGCTTGCAAGCTGAAATTTTGCTGGCAGACTTAGGTTAATGATTAAAATGATGTGTCGAAATTTCAAGTCAAAATTAAAAACTTTGAATTTTTAAATTATTTTATTGATCTGTTTATATCATGCTAATTTTTTTAGATAGAGTGTAGTGGTGCGTAATATGTTCAGCAACCATTCATGTCGTTAAATAAGGATAGTACTTTTAAAAAATAAATTCACGATCGGTGCGCATTATATTAATCACGTTTGACGAGACATAACTAGAATTTTGTAATTTCGGATTGTTTTGCCCTGCGTATTATAATGAACAGCCTTATAGTTATGGCTCGTATATAGAGAATTTATAGTGAAAAACTTGTTTTTTTAACTTAAAAAAAAAAACATTTTAATATTGCATTCCCTCTCTTCACCCTAGATCTATTTTATCCCATTCAAATATCATTTTAAAAAAGGAAAGTTACGCACCAAATGCATGTGCGTATGTTTTATAATTAATGAAAATATCGGGAATTTTGTTTTGGGTCATTCATAGTACAGTTACAGTTAATAAATTAAAATAGGAACTGATAGAAGGAGCCGTACAAACCTTGTTCAATGAGAATACTGCTATGACAGGTATTTCTTTAATCTCTTTCTTCTTGGCGTGCTTTACTGCACTACCCAAGGTCTTCATCAAGGAGACGTTGTCTTGCAGGTCTCCCTCTATGATCACCCATGTTTCTGGTAGAAATCAGAAGAAAATAAGTCTACGGCCACACCCAGAATACAGTGTTATCAGGGTGTTTTTTTTTATTACTCTATATTGTTTTTCGACGCGTCTTACATGGTACTCAACGGTCAAGTAAATCAGAAATACAGCGAAAATATGGTGGTCCCCATTCGAGTTTTGGTGATCCACAGACCAGAACCAGCAAGCAAAATTAAGAATATTTCAGTTGCTACACACATTTTGAACGTTTTTGTGGGTGTTAATTTCTGGAAGTTCGATTGTATGTCGCATCCAGAAAGTATCACTTTGTAGGACAACTTAGAAGATGAGGTCACACACAGAACTCACCACTGTATGGTAACATAGAAGATATGTCTCATACAGTACTGACCACAACTTAGAGGATGTGGTGACATACAGAAGTCAGCACTGTGTATGACAACTTAGAAGATATGTCACATACAGAACTGACCACTGTGTATGACAACTTAGACGATGAGGTCACACACAGAACTCACCACAGTGTATGGCCACTTTGACTAGCCTGGTCAGAAATTCCCTGGTGAAAAACTTAGTTCTGTTGGGGACATTCTTGTCCAGTGATCCATTTAACCTTAAGATAAGCTGGGGAATAAAAAAAATTTGAAATAAAAACAAAAAAAAATGTCCCTTCATGACCTTGGCTTTTCATTAGTCACGTGATCAATTTGAACCTAAAATTTAAACAAGCTAAACAAAGAATGATCATCCAGAAATACTATTTAAAAAATCATAGTTAGGTAAATCTTTTAACAAAGTATAATCAAGTAAATCTGTAACAAAGTATAATCAAGTAAATCTGTAACAAAGCATAATCAAGTAAATCTGTAACAAAGCGTAATCAAGGAAATCTGTAACAAAGCATAATAAACTAAATCTGTAACAAAGCATAATCAAGTAAATCTGTAACAAAGCATAAACAGGTGAATCTACTAAGCAGTTATATATATATAAACAAGATAAGAGTTTAAACCTTTGGAATGGGCAGTTGCCATCTCTGCGCTATCAACTCGACCGGCACCTCCTTCCCCTTTTCCTCCGTAGGTTTGTACGTTGTTGTGTTGTCATTATCGTAGGTGAAGCCCACAGCGGCCCAGGTCTGGAAGATAAAAGTCGTGACACGTGACCTAAGACTCTAACAACTTCTTAATAAAACCACAGCTTTAGCTGGTATGGGGAAGTACTTCTTCCTCTATTATATAGACCCAAGGATCATAAGAATAATAACTAGATGCCCGCGGCGTATCATACGCCGCAGACTTGCTCATAGATAGTGCAAAAACAGTGGGGGGGGGGGGGGGGGGTGAACAGACATAAACTACATCACGATGAAATCAGAACAACGCGAATGAACCTCAGATGGGGGGATAACTGCGACGCATTGTTGATCTGGAAACATTTGCACTGGGGTTAGCCATTGCCACCCCGCACCATCCTATTTTGCCATACAGAAACTAATTGGCATAACTGACAAAGATCATTCATCAAGATTATTCCCACTCGTCTTGTGCTTGTTACGGTGATCGAAAAGAAAGTTGGAAATGAATGGGCACAAACACAAACATTTGTAAAAATTAAAAACGTAATGTCGTACCTGGGATTGAACCTAAATCTCCGCGTGCTAGGCGAATATTATAACCAATACACTACGACTTACATGTTATTTTGTAGTTCTTAAAGAACATACTAATAATAATTGACTTCAATTCAACGAAGTTTTGAAAGTTTACTACCTTTTCTTACAATGTGATTGGTCGGTGGGGTCACAGGTCAGACAGCTTGCTACTTCGTGTTCGTTATGGTCGGACCATGACAAGAATTATATATATATAGAAAGATAGATTTGAAAATTTATTTAGCGCAGAACACCAGCAAGCTAGTTGGCTCACATCGCTTTACATATAAAAAGCAAGGCAGAATATTTTGATCATTATGACTCATTCGGTCATCTTTAAATAATGTCAGGTACCCGCCTGATCTGGGTGGACTCAGGTGCTCCCTCAAGACTTCACAAGGGGCACTTGCAATTACCAGGACTCGAACACAGGGCTTTCGAACCCGCTGTGGGTCAAGTTTTTGTAAAGTAAACTCCCCTTAAAGGTTGACTCCGAAATCAAGTTTGTTGTTTGTATATTCACTTTCGTAAGGAGAGTATGGATAATTAAAAAGTTTACTTTATAATTTAGATTTTAAATCGTATCTATACCTAATTTTTATCAATAGACGCATTGTCCACCAGTCATGTTAACATTAACAAATGATACGAAAGTCACCATGCAATTCTGCCATTTTCTCTCTGATAATAAAACAGTTCCATTTTTAAATAGGCATATCTACTACAAGGTCTAAGTTAATCGCCAACACATGTTAAGGACCTTAACCGTTAACATTACATCCCGGCCAAATGGCCCTCAACCAACCCCCCCAATCAATACACACACAACAAACATTTTAAACAGACAATTATAAAACTGAGCTTTCCAAGCCAACATTTAAGATAGATAATAGTAAAACCAAATAAAATCAAATACGCCTGCACCTTAAAAAAATCTTTAAAATCAGTTGCCCATTACTGGTGTTAAAATAATATCCCGCTGTTCTAAATCGGTTTCTCTAAAGATAAAAGAGAAGGTGTGTCTAAAGTGGCGATGTATAGGATTCAATTGTTTGAAATCCGGATGTAGCCAGAATTGCCGGATTTATTAAGTGAGATCTAGCCGGAGAAGGATTTTTAAATTTAAAAAAGCCAGTAACGTATTTCATCACTTGACTTAGGTGGCCTTATGTTATAAGTTATACTTTTTGCTGTTCATTACTATAGAAATGACAATGATGACGTATACTCATATTAAATCATTAAAGTGTAAAATATTTAACCAAAGAATAAATTATATTAAGCTCCATAAGCTCGAAACATAATAATACATCGGCAACTAATAACCGATTTGGTCATTTTAATTTGTAGTTTCCAGTTTCAGTTTTTACTTTTCACAATGTTTTCAGTTGGCGAATCTGCAGCTCAGTTACACATCGCAATATCGTTGACGGTATATAGTTATTGTTCGAATTGCTCACTTTGTGGCAGCAACTCCCGTCATCACACGATTCAGTATCACGCGGTTTACGTTCATCAATTCATGTTATACGCCTTCGTGATCACTGTTCACGCGTGCAAAATTACTCAAGGACAATTTTTGCGTGCTATATTTAAAATAATTTACCGCGCGGGAACTTTAAAATGCTGTGTGGCGTCGGTCAGATATCTGCTTAAATGGAGCATTGTTCTGAACTGAAGTGGCGTTTTGACTCAAACGGGCCGTATATAAATGACGTCACGCACCTAAAAAAAAAGGGGGGGGGGTGTCGGTGAGGCTCACACATTTGTGATGATGTGTACCGAGGGGGAGGTTGGTGTTGATGTAGTTTTTAAACACATGTGATGTCACAGCAAAGCAGGCAACTTTAAATAAAAGTTCCACTCATATCTTTGATTGCTTACAAATTGTATATTGGCGTTTTAATTGAGGCAATGTTTTTAAAGTGTAGCCCTGCACTTAACTAAATATATACTTAAATGACAATGAAGTGGTTTTTTTAAAATTCTAAATTTCAAATAAGAAATACATCTTTTATGGGGTTGGGGAGGGGAAAATTTTATGACGTCATATTTGATGGGGAGGCTAATATTTTTGTGACGACGTGTGGTGAGGGTAAGGGGTATTGTCCAAAATCGCGTGACGCCATTTAAGGACCACCCCATACAAGTTCTAACTCGCCGGTAGTATTCCTAATAAAGGTCGTAAACCAAGCAAATTGTTTCGCGTCACAAATCGAGTTGGACTTATTCCAAGGCAGACACCGAGGTACCACTGTATTCAAGTCCCACAAACTCTTTGAGTAATACACCATTTAAGTTCAAATTGAGCGGGACGTTTTTTAAAAATAATAAATAAAAATAAAAAAACGTTATTTACATCAGCAAAAAATACTGCAGTATAATTTCTAATGTGCTATTACAAAATCTGGCAAAATTGAACCGGGGGCGGAGCTATAATTGTACGAATGACTCGATTCCGGATTTACCGCAGCCGAAATGCGGTGCACCTGTAGTCTAAAATGAATTTGTTCCCAAAAAAAAAAGTTTTACTTTATGTTAGTGTTACCTGAAAAAGATGACTGCATTAATCATAATAAGAATGAATAAATTAGCCGTACTTTGCAATTATCTAAACTTTACTCATATTTTCAGTTTCAAAATTTAAGGTTGGTTTTCGGGTTCTAATTGTTAAAAGATTTTTTTTTCAAATTTACTTCTTTAACTTTAGGCTCCTAACAAAACATTCATTTACAAGCATAAATCCTCCTGATAGTGAGCTGAGCTATCAACGGCTATGTTACGAACGTAATAAAATACTTAACGATGAATGACGTCATTACTCTTGCCTCAAGTCACAACAATGCGTGTGTTAACTTGATAGGATTTGAGAGTTACCCGAGATACCGCATTACGGCATTGAACCATACGACTCGAAACAAATTTGTTTGTTTTAAAAAGCTGCAAGAAACACTGTTGTTTCCTATGACACTTATCTGTAAGAATTTATGAATTTACCTTGTGGCTGCCTTCATCTTGTGTGTCTACTTCTGTAGCCTTGCTCCAGATGACGTCATCTATCAGTTTAGTAGAAGCGCAACTTGTCACGCTGCTAGACACAGATCAGAAGACAAAAGAGACAGATGGTCATTCACTTAAGTGTTACACCTAGAGCTTAATTTGGGCACTGGCCATTGAGCCATTCTACCCCCCCCCCCCCAATTAATGGGTCAGCTAGTTTTTGGTTTCGTATTTTATATGCCCCCTTCACTCTGACCTTGGATAATTTATTTTATCAACAGATAAATTACTAAACAACAAAAGTAAAACTCACCCATCTATTTAAATATGATTTTAAAAACTGATTTCATTATTAGCTATCCAACTAAAAAAAAAACACGACTCATATCGCTAAATACATAAATTGTTGAACTTACTTCATCATTATTTTAACTGTGCTCTTCAACTAACATGAAAAAAGAAAACATTCGCGTAATGAAAACAACCTTTAGGGTATTGAAGGTTTCATCCGAGTCACATAAAGTCACATACTAATGAAACGAATGTCAAATGCTTTTTCAACTTTTATAAACCAATTTTTATAGATTAACCTCAAGGTCACTCTTCTTCGAGGGTGAAACAGAGGTCAAGGCTCATAGATTGAGAGAGAAATCGTTCGACTGAACCGGGTGTAAGTTTTGAACTATTTGACTGTTTCAAAGAAAGTCCTCAACTTGTTCACACCGCGGACTGATACAACTTTTAGAGGCACCTACTTTTTTATTTTAAAAAAACAAAAAACTTTTATTTTATTTGACTTGTATAGCAGCTTGTTTGTATTTAGTTGAAGCACGCAGACTTTACCTTGGCCACCCATGCGTGCAGGACTGGGTTTTACATGTTGTGATCTAGGTGTCTAATAGAATAGAAGGTCAAGGTTATTCACGCAGTATGTCTTGAATTGAGGTCATATTATTATGGTTACTTCAACTGTCTGTCTTGAATTGAGGTAATATTATTATGATTACTTCAAATGTTGTGATAACTGCAAGGATACTGAGAACGATATGAACACACTCATATTGAGTATTCCTTAAATGTTAGCTTTTTAGTTTAAAAAAAATAAAAACATATTAGATACCGCAAGATCACATTGGGCGTGACTCCTTGGGGGCAGCAGCAAGCGAGCGAGCGAGCTCCCTGGCGTTTTATAACACAGCACAACAGTCTACGAGACAAACAAACAACATGCTGCCAGGTCCACACCACGGGCCTGGAGGTATTATACTCGAAACCCTCCTGATGGCACTCCAACCATCAAGGGGTGTCACTAGGGGGTTCCAGGGGTACAAACCGCACCGAGTTACAGGAAAATGTAAAAATTGAATATGTTCAGTTATTTGGAAATGTCAGAGTCGGAGGAGGTGTGTTGGGTAAGCATTAGGGGGGGGGGGGTGACACCTGGAGCTAACGCACTTGGTGAAATGCATAGCTCGTGACGCCGTTGTAACCATCGATGGACCGACATTTGGGCTCAACTGTAGGGCACGAATGAGTGTTGATATGCCATTAAAGTACACACCAAGGTTCCATAGAACATAGCTAATGTGATGATAATGGGCCTCGTGTAACACGAAAGACATTTAGCCCAAAGCATTTATCGTAAATTAAAAAAAAAAAATTACTTAAATGATTTAAAGCGGCAGGATAGTGAAGTCAATGGTACGCACGCCTCACAAGCTGAGGGGCGTTGGATCGAGGCGCCATAAGAATGATGAATGCCTAACGCTAAGAAAGTCCTCCTCTGACCTGGAAGTAATTGGAGCACCAACTAGGTCTACCAAGCCCCTAGTATTTCTAATGCAAACATTAAGGGTCCTTACGACCATTGATTATGGGACTTACTTAGGGGAAATGATTTAAATTTAAGATAACTGTTAAGACATCATTTTCTGTGTAATCTTTTTTTTCTTTATATGTTGTATGTTGTAAATGACATGCGTCTGAATTCTTAGATGTACATGTATCGTCTGTAAAAAAAAAAATGATGATAGTGCATGGAGCAAAGGAGTAATTATACAGAAGACGTTTTATTCTAACTTGGAAAATACGACAAAAGGATATTCTGATACAACCCTCAGACAGACACAGGAATAAAAACACTTTTCTTATGTCGATTGCAAGAGCAAAACCAATACAAATTCTCGTTTTGGATGCCTGGAAATCGGACGTGAAATACGTTGCCTGATCAAACCTGGAAAACCAAAACTTTTTTAACAGTTAAAACTGTATTAAAACTGCAAGACTTCACAGTTTCAATTATACATGGAAACGTCTATCAACGCTTGATTTCCTGTTCTAATGTTTGCAATGGCAGTTAGTCTAAAACACGGAAACTCTGAATTATCGAGCCAGGAGTCGAATTTCCATTCCATATATCAAGGGCATATAGGAGATTCCGAAAACTCCAGTTAAAAGCTGGGTGACATGCTGGTCTCAACGGAAAAGATGAATAAAAAATAAGCTTAGCGCTCTTGAAATTTTTTTATTTAAATATTTTTTCTCAAACTTTCTGAACGCGTATACTTACTTAAAAGCTTATTTTTTTTCCAACAAATGGAAACAGAAATTTTAAAATAATTAAGTAGATACCTATAGTTATTTAATGTCATTTTTGAGCTTTTTATTGCCATCTCAAATCTAAATGAGAATGTAATATGTGTTTTATTATTTTTTTAAAATTATTATTATGTTTGTAAACATAGGAGTTGCTTTTCCCATAAACCCACATTGATGAAAGAAACAAAAGGAAAAAAACATCAGCAATAAAACTAAAAGTAATAAAATCATAACCAATAAAATCATAAGCAATAAAATCAACAACAATAAAATAAACGACAATCAAAATGAAAGAGATTACATTTTTTTTCCAATCGAAATATTTCTTAACAATTTTTTTCCAGTTAATTCTCCATTTTTTAAATTCATACAAATGCTAATGTGAATCTTTCAGAAAGAAGCCACCGTAACCTTAACGAATTAATTTAACGTTCATTTGACGTCACATGTCATACAGCTAATCTACTTCATTCAGTGGAAAGCCAAACGAAAAAATATCTTTAGATTGTGTGATGTTTGTCGGTCTTAACCTTCAAATCCTATTGAATACTGATGAATTTTAGCAATCATTTCATAGACTATTAACAGCTTAGTATTTTTTAATACTATATAATGTAATCGGTCGTTTTTAACAATAAATCTCTAATATTCTTGAGAAACTTGACATTTTCCCCAACACTCATCAAGATTCCTTTAAAAAAAAAACACGAGGCGAGGAATGCTGGAATAAGTTTTGATTGTCAAACTTCTCTAAAGCTGCTCTAGTTTCAGTACACTAAAACCTGTGCGTATTTGAAATTGCAGTATAGAAAATACAGTTTCCATTTCACTGCTTCTCGAAATATTCGTATACAGTACGGTCTGAAGGTTCCCTTTCATCCGAGTTTACAAATTTTACAAACGAGACTCCATTTACAGGTGCAAATGGGTCGATACATTTATTTTAAATTATCTTTTTATGCGACGCAGCCTTGAATGCACCCGGACTTTTTCTCCGAGGTAACACATGTCAGCGTGGTTCGGAGAAATTTTGCGGCCCTGAAAGGGTTTTCCCTTTCATTAACCAACATAGATAGGAATTCGTTGACGGTATAGAGACTAACGGTTTGCTTTCATTTAGACTAAAGGATATTTTTTTTATTACCGCGAAGACGAGACCGAATTATTTATCTTTTGAATTCATGTGGAAAACCTTTGCAAGCGATAGGGGAGTACAACAAAGTAAGTTGACTCTACAACAAAGTGGACGGTACAACAAAGTAAGTGGACGGTACTGCCGGGTGCTGTACTGCTGGCGGCATTTTAAACAAAACTTTATATATATATTATATATATTAGGGCTGCGGAAATTACCGATTAATTTCTCGATAAATCGGTAAATAATTTTATCGATTAAATTTATTTTAATTGATAAATTAGTGATAAAATTAAAGAAATGTTTTTTTAAAAAATTGTTCGATTGATTAATAAATAATTAATAGTTTTTATTTTTTTTATTTTTTACGTGCAAACTTCTCCGTTAAAAATAGTTGGAAAGTGTAAACTTTAAAACAACCTGTTTTATAAGGATATGGGTTAGCCTGACCGGACGTAACAAAACAGCGAACGTTTCGGCAAAGAGCCTTTATCAACGAACATACAAGACACAAACAAAACGAAAATAAAAAT
>MUZC01000030.1:221034-231349 GCA_002072015.1 Radix auricularia | reverse complement strand
AATGGGACTGGGTGCATGGGGTCAATGGGACTGGGTGCATGGGGTCAATGGGACTGGGTGCATGGGGTCAATGGGACTTGATGCATGGGGTCAATGGGACTTGATGCATGGGGTCAATGGGACTGGGTGCATGGGGTCAATGGGACTGGGTGCATGGGGTCAATGGGGCTGGATGCATGGGGTCAATGGGACTGGATGCATGGGGTCAATGGGACTTGATGCATGGGGTCAATGGGACTGGATGCATGGGGTCAATGGGACTGGATGCACGGGGTCAATGGGATTGGATGCACGGGGCCAATGGGACTGGATGCATGGGGTCAAGGATAAATGTTGAATGTCGAGATGTGACAATTTGATTGTACCGTCGAGTTTTCAGTTTTTTGAGATAACTATCTAGCGCCGTGTCGACATGGAACATTTAGCGCGGCGCTGACACGTGTCCAGCCCTCGGCCGGGTCCGCCCCTGGAACGTGACGTTGATAACGTGGCCAAATATTGAAGCATCCTTTCAAGGATGGCGTGGACTGACAGTTGGCCGAACGAACGGGAAAAAACATCATATGGAGTTGGGGCGTTGTTAGAATCCATGCAGTATGACCTTATCTTTGTAACTCTCTTTGTAACTCTCTTTGTAACTCTCTTTGTAACTCTCTTTGTAACTCTCTTTGTAACTCTCTTTGTAACTCTCTTTGTAACTCTCTTTGTAACTCTCTTTGTAACTCTCTTTGTAACTCTCTTTCATTCCAAATAATGTAAAAAGCCAAAAGTCGGGTTTAAAATAAACATTGAAAATCTCGTCAGAACCTCACCCCCAGCCCTCTCCCTACACACGTCACATCGAAGCCCCAGTACTGGCCTAGTTCCGTTTAATGCCATCATTACACATGAGGTTTTGTTCCCCAGCTCTGAGCCGGTTCACTGGGAACCATAATGGCGGGGTCACTCACAAAGACATGGTGGCATTATTAGGATGGAGGAACTGTTGTTACAACTGTCTCAATTGTGACGTCATTTAACTTTGAATGTGCATAGACCGGAACGAAAATGCAACAGTTTTCACCAAATAGATTAGTCTAAAGTCTAAACAAAGAGATTATTCTAAAATCTAAACAAATAGATTATTCTAAATTCTAAACAAATAGATTATTCTAAAGTCTATTTTATTAAAGATGTTTAGTTGTATTCAGAAATGTATAATTTATACCAAGCGTCAAGTTTATTAGCATTGTAAAAGGTCTAATTTAATCCCCATGTCAGTTGTTTTCTGTTTCGACCAACTGCCCAGTTTATAGCCATAAATAAATTATTCCAATGTTAAAAAATTCATTTTAATTGATATTAAAGAGGTAATGGTTTAATCTAGAAAGATAGAATTTCAATTCTCACTGAAATTAGTCCAGCTAGAAAAAGCCTAACATTCTAAATCAAAGTGTTATCTTCCAGAAAGTTTTTTTAAAAAAGGAAAATTTCAGAAAGAAGTTGATTAGATTGACATTTTTTCAATCACTTGAACCAAATTATTTAGAGTCTTAATAAATGATCTAGAGAATGTAAACAAAAAACAAAAATTACGAAAATTTTTAAAACTTTTTTTTTTAATTAAAAAAAAATTTGAAGATGAGAGCGCGTGAGTATGCAGGCGCTACGCTACAACAGAGACCAGCGTCGACATCATGTGTTCAACCTCGGCCCAAATATGATATGCCTCACAACTTAAACAGTCAATGCTTCGTCAGTGTTAGACTAGACTGTATTGACGACCGACCGGCGGTTGAAGAAAACAAGACATCCTTGACACGTGACGCCTGCGATAGGAATCTGAGAATAGACCGGAAAACTCAACTGTTTTGGGAATGGAGAGTAAATGCTGAGATAATAGTGAAGTCACGAGCATTTTGTGTGGAGGTTTGCTTCATCGTGCGAGCTCGGTGTTGAGTTTTCATCTCTCCCTCCCCTTCTTTTCTTTCGACTGATTGGTGTGAATGGTGGTTGTCGTTAATTCAATATTTAAATCAATTGTTCGTTTATTTATTTAATGGAAGTCTGGCATGCGTTTGTTGACGCGAGCAACTGGATTCTCACGATCTCCCCGCACCGCCATCTTTAGATTTTATGTGCAAACCCATAAAACACGAGAAGACATATTTGTGCATTAGCCTATACATTTTTTAGCGTTGCAAGATTAGTCCGTAGTTCTCCAAATAAATCGGTAAAAAATGATTGCCGCGTCCAAGGCCTGAGGAATCACATGTTAGCTCTGAATATATTTGTATTCTTACTTCAGTGCTTACACATTTCTTCATCCACATCGCCCATTTTATACTTTTTACAGAATCAATGTATACAGTTAAAATATTACCTTACATTGTATACATTTAATGTATCAAGAAAGAGCGATCACCTTTACAATCATAATCTGTTATAGAAATTCGTCTATAGTTATCGTAATCAACAATTTCCATCGATCACTTACACCCCCCCCCCCGGCTCCACATAAACGGTAATCGATCAATCTATCAAACAATCACCTGATCAATCCGTTTTCTCCACCTTGCTACCGTAACGAGCGAAACCGTGAGTCCCTCCCTTCCCCTCCCCCCATAGCTATGCCAGGGCCACCCAACGGCCCGTAACTGTGTTAGATCACTAATGGATTGACCCCAGGACGAGGGCGACCACCACCGTGATTCACGGTTTATATTTCTTGGGAGCAGGTAACGTGGGGCGGCGGGAGGAGATTTGGTGAATGGGGGCCACGAAAGGAAGGAGACGGGTGCTCGATTTGAAGGGGGGAAGGGGTATATAATGAAAACATTGGCATTCATACGAATACATACCCAAGAAATATCGCCAAGAGCATAGCTTGAACATTAATTCATTCTCATACCTCAACCCATACTAACCCCTCACGCTTTATACTTTAAAAAAAAAAATTATTGATACGCCGCTGGTTGCTTCCTTGTCACTCACATTCTCACAACCGCTGACTGAGTACTGCGGTACGATTCCATCAGTCATGCTGGTAGTACAAAGATGTATGTCTTGTTACGAGCCGTTGAAAAGTCAAGTGGGTATAACGGCGTACCTAGGTAGTGACTCTAAGAATAGCCCGTTTGTTGTGTCACTCTATTGATCAGAAGATCAAAAACTTCAATCCATATTGAAAGGAAGTTATCATCAAAAACCTATACGTCACCCCCACCCCCTCGGCAACCACTGTCAAGAAACCAGTTAATTTGCATCATGCTTGTAAATTGTAAAGAATTTTGTAAAGGTCAAATACTAAATTTCTTCTCCTTGTTTAAACGTACAGCATTTGGGGTAACTTGTTTTAATTTTTTTTCCGTCTCTATAGTTTTAATCAAATACTTTTTTAGGTAAAAGTATACCAGCCCCGAAATTCCCCAAACGTAACAAAAAGGTATACTTTTACTGATTTTATTACACAAACCACATGCAACCGCTTACAATCGTTTTTCCAACCCTCGGCATTTTGCTTGTATATGGCAATTTTCATTTCTTTACAACTCGTCTGTCCCCGCACAATCCTTTCGTTTCATATTACGTCATCAATATTGCCGTGCTGTCAGACCAAAGAGCCACTTTGTTGATAATTCCTATATCACGTGATGACGCGACCACTTTGTCGCTGCTATTGATCTAGCCTCCAACACAAATCAACTATAAAGAAAACACAATTGCTACACATCTTTGTACTATGTTAGGCCAAAACCAACCCTAGGGGGCGATGGTTATTGACAGGTGTTATTAAAGGCCGTAGATGATGGGCCGCTAGATATGAGACAATGTCAATGAAGGGGCGTAATCACGAGATTTAAAATGTTGGAGGTGCATGGGAGGAGCACAACTGGTAGGTTAATAGGAGGAACTCTTTGGGGTACATATGAGAATTACTGAGGAAGGTGCATAGGAGAAGCATTGTGGTTGGAGTATAGGAGGAGCACTGTGGGGGTGGTTTAAAGGAGGAGCACTGTGGGTAGGTATAAAAGAGGAGCACTGTGAGAGGTGCATAGGAGGAGCATTGTGGGAGGTATATAGGAGGAGCATTGTGGGAGGTATATAGGAGGAGCACTGTGGGAAGTGTATAGGAGGAACACACCTGGATCGTGTATAGGAGGAGCATTGTGGGAGGTGTATAAGAAGAGCACACCTGGATGGTGTATAGGAGGAGAATTGTGGGAGGTGTATAGGAGGAGCACTGTGGGAGGTGTATAGGAGGAGCACTGTGGGAGGTGTATAGGAGGAGCACACCTGGATAATGTATAAGAGGAGCACTGTGGGAGGTGTATAGGAGGAGCACACCTGGATAATGTATAGGAGGAGCATTGTGGGAGGTGTATAGGAGGAGCATTGTGGGAGGTGTATAGGAGGAGCATTGTGGGAGGTGCCGGTCACGCACGGAACATGAAAGGGTTAATAAGACGCAGTGAGCCTGCTATATTGGCTAACGCGAGAGGAAGGTGGGATAATAAGGATAAAAGGCGGTCTATTGATTCAGTAAGGGCAGCAACTCTTACAAATATATGCTCAGAGTTACCCATCCTGTGGAAGGTGTGGGGTATGTTCCGTCGGTTCTAAATTTATTTCTGTTGTTTAATTAACTGGAATTGCCTAGAAGTCTCTTTGACTACTCTACTTAACTAACCCGCATGCATATATTTGATATTTGATATTGGAGCGATTCTCTATGTCATCAATGAAGTATTACATTTTTGCAATAGTTTGTGTTGAATCTTAGAGTTGCAAACAAAAAGTTTAGAATCATTGAGTATATCACCTGTTTAATTGTTAGGTGCTAATATGTTTCTACTTTCTCCATCTATCTATCTCTCTTTCTCTCTCTCTCTCTCTCTCTCTCTCTCCATCTCTCTCTTTCTCTCTCTCTCTCTCTCTCTCTCTCCATCTCTCTCTTTCTCTCTCTCTCTCTCTCTCTCACTCGCTCTCATCATTATATCATTATAGCCCAGCATCCTCTCTCTCTCCCTCTCTGGGACAATTCTCTCTGACTTCGTCTAGACATCTCCCCCCTCCTTCTCTCTCCCACTCGTCTCTTCATTAATCTCTTGTAAATATTTACTTTATTTGTTAAAAGCTGTTTCTCTTGTCTTGCTTCTCGTTGCGGTCCTCAAAATGGGGGAGGAAACACATTGTATGTTAATTATTATTGGGAGGACCTAGAGTTTAGAAATCAAGAGCCACATTAATTCATGTGTAACTCTTCTTTTTAATCAATGAAAAATAACAAATTTGTATGGTTAGTTATAGGTGAATGTTTTTAAAATGTTATTGTGAATTAATGTTTGGATGTTTATTGTTGTGGTCTGTCATCCACTCACTGTGCGAGGGTGTGGCGAGGGCTAAAAGTGGCGCTCAGTAGCTAAAACAATTTGCACCCCTCGAAAAATTGAAAGTACAAAAGTGATAAAAATGAAGCAAATACAATTTTGTATTCCGGTAACCTGATGTTGATGTATTGGCATTACTTGATGATGTGCATGTAACCGTGAGTACCTGACGAGTTTGCCGGCCTATTGGAGTAGGGTTGGGGCTGTAGCTTGGACGATGAAAGCCTTTCAATAATAATAATACACGCCTTGTGCAATTCAACCAATCACAAAACATATTTTTACCGGGAGTTTTGTTGCAGCCTCCCCACCTGCTTATCACCAGACGACACCTGGGCGGCCATCTTTAAAGTTTTTTTTTTTAAAGTTGTGTTTTGTTTTTAAGAATTTAAAAATTAAAAATAATGTACACAGAAGAAAAACTTGATTTTTTAAAAACTGATTGCTGATATTTCTAGCTGACGTCTGCCATTTCTAATTTTACTTCTGCTATTTCAAGATCACTTCTGTTATGTTTAGAGGAGTTTTGCTATTTCTAGATGATTATTGTCATCTCGTTAACAATGAAAATACCAGTACATGTTATTGCAAAACAACTTCAAGTGATTACATTGTACTGCAAGTTATCAAAACTCAGTTTAAGACAGGAACATGGGAATTTTAGTCTAAGTCTGGAACATGGGAATTTTAGTCTAAGTCTGGAACATGGGAATTTTAGTGTAAGTCAGGAACATGGGAATTTTAGTGTAAGTTAGGAACATGGGAATTTTAGTGTAAGTCTGGAACATGGGAATCTCGGTCAATGTCTGGAACAAAACGTAAAGAGATTTGTGTGTGCGTGAACGTTCGGATAAACCGATTTAACTTCCGGTCGACCACCTGGTCACCTATCATCATTATCTCCCTTACCGGTCCAAGTAATTTCAACTGTTAGTTCAGACGTCAGCAGGGGTGTTCAACTCTTTCATAATATTTGCTCTACGCGGTGCCACCTTTAGCCCTCGCCAAGACTCCTCGCCGCCTACCGTGCATAACACTCGCGGACAAACTTGTCCAATCAATGTTTCAGCTTTCAGGTCCGAAATGTCAGAAATCAGTTTAAGACTTTAGACTTTTGTTATGTAATGGATTTTGTCTTACATATCGAAAAACTACAGCTTATTATATACATATTTAAAATCTCCAAATGCTACTTTAGCAATGCAAGCTTTTGACGTTTCGACCATTATCTATACAAATATGTCGTTCAATTTAGACTATATCTATGCTCTCAATACCTACAAGAGAAACGTCCCCATAGCTGTCCAAGCCTAAAACAGAGATGCTTTAATGTCTATTTATATCTGTGACACAAATCTTCTAATGTCTACCATAGCTCAATCTTTGCTGTAGCATCCACAGTGGCGACTTGATGTGCCCCTCGTCCACATGTGGCACCACTACCACACTGACCCTTGTAATCCTGGTCCACAATTGATGTGGCCCTGGTCCACATGTGGCACCACTAGCACCATCCTTATCTCATCTCCAGCGAGTTAACTCCTCATTAAAGCCGTCACCTGCAAGCGTCACGAGATCCGCCTTTCATGTGGGAGCGTCAGAGGCGTTGATGGGTTCCTTATGGTGGTGGGGGTGGTGTTTGTTAGATAGCAGCCTCGGAGTGATGGTCGCGCGGGACTAATGACCTTGAAACCTTGTTGATCATCAATAACTTTATATCCCCGACATTATCACGCAGCTTGGCTGTCCTTTATTCGACTACTTCTAAGACAACGATATTTTATTTCCGATACCCTCTCTACTGGGACATCACGTATAGTAAAAGAAATCTTAATGATAAATTAGAGCGATGCCGTCAAAGGTTAGATCCTGTGGTGTCCGAATACGAGCCGGCCACTAAGACTGTTGTTGTTGTAGTGTGTTGTCTTGTTGTTGGTGCGACAAATGATGTGGGAGGAACGGTGTTGTTGGTTCGGTAACAAGAACCGTTCGGGAATATCCACAAAACTTCGCCCGCTGCTAATTCTAAAGGTGAGGCATGTCTTCAGGTTAGGCTTAAAGGTACAACTTAACTTTACATACAGCACACATGTCAGGTACAGCACACATGTCAGGTACAGCACACATGTCAGGTACAGCACACATGTCAGGTACAGCACACATGACAGGTAGAGCACACATGTCAGGTACACACATGTCAGGTACAGCACACATGACAGGTAGAGCACACATGTCAGGTACAGCACACATGTCAGGTACAGCACACATGACAGGTACAGCTCATTGTTGAGGTACAGCTCACATTTCAGGTACAGCTTAAATTTCAGATACAGCTCACATTTCAGGTACAGCTGAAATTTCAGATACATCTCACATTTCAGATACAGCTTACATTTCAGATACAGCTCACATTTCAGGTACAGCTCACATTTCAGATACAGCTCACATTTCAGGTACAGCTTAAATTTCAGATACAGCTCACATTTCAGATGCAGCTGACATTTCAGATACAACTCACATTTCAGCTACGACTCACTGGTCAGCTACAGCTCACATTTCAGCTACAGCTCACATTTCAGATACAGCTGACATTTCAGATACAACTCACATTTCAGCTACAGCTCACATTTCAGCTACAACTCACTGGTCAGCTACATCTCACATTTCAGATACAGCTCACATTTCAGCTACAGCTCACATTTAAGATAAGCTCACATTTAAGATACAGCTCACATTTCAGATAAGCTCACAT
This sequence comes from Radix auricularia, assembly GCA_002072015.1. Lineage (NCBI taxonomy): Eukaryota > Metazoa > Mollusca > Gastropoda > Lymnaeidae > Radix > Radix auricularia. The sequence continues at coordinate 223,228 of MUZC01000030.1, read as the reverse complement.
TTAAGATACAGCTCACATTTCAGGTACAGCTCACATTTCAGATACAGCTCATCTTTCAGATACAGCTCACATTTCAGATACAGCTCACATTTTAGATACAGCTCACATTTCAGATACAGCTCACATTTCAGGTACAGCTCACATTTCAGATACAGCTCACATTTCAGATACAGCTCACATTTCAGATACAGCTCACATTTCAGATACAGCTCATCTTTCAGATAAAGCTCACATTTCAGATACAGCTCACATTTTAGATACAGCTCACATTTTAGATACAGCTCACATTTCAGATACAGCTCACATTTCAGATACAGCTCACTGTTCAGGTACAGCTCACTGTTGAGGTACAGCTCACATTTCAGGTCACCTAACCGTACGAATTTGTTGAAGAAACACAAAATAGACGGCTTAAAGAAGACCAGTAGGGCCCCGGGCCCCACATAAACTCGTACAATGAGTGTGTGGCCTGTACTGGAGGACGGCAACATCCGGGCCTCCTTTTCGTAATTTGGTGAGAAGAAAATGTCACGTGACACTTGAACTATTCTTAATAGAAGTGGCCAGGTTTACTGCTGGCGGGGACTGCGATGGTGTTTCAATCAGGAGGCATTTAGGGATATGTATGTTCTTTTTATAACAGATGAACATGGTGAATGGCCTGACACAAGAACATAGCTGATGTCTTCCCCAAGAACATAGCTAATGCCCCCCTAAAGAACATAGCATATGTCCTGCTCCGAGAACATAGCTAATGTCCTGCCTCAAGAACATAGCTAATGTCCTGCCTCAAGAACATAGCTAATGTCCTGCCTCAAGAACATAGCTAATGTCCTGCCCCAAGAACATAGCTAATGTCCCCCTAAAGAACATAGCATATGTCCTGCTCCGAGAACATAGCTAATGTCCTGCCTCAAGAACATAGCTAATGTCCTGCCTCAAGAACATAGCTAATGTCCTGCCTCAAGAACATAGCTAATGCCCACCCCCTAAAGAACAGAGCTAATGCCCCCCTAAAGGACATAGCTAATGTCACCCCTCTAAGAACACAGCTAATGCCCCTTTAAAGAACACAGCTACCCCCCTTTAAAGAACATAGCTAATGTCCCCCCCCCCCATCTAGAACATGGCTTGTTCCCCGCCTCCTACCAAGACCCGGCGCCTCCATATAAGAGAGTTCCTGCAAGCAGTGCCAGCCCAGTGGCTATTAGTCTCTCATGGTATGAAAGCGAGGCGAGTTAACTGCTGGCCCCCTAGGTGGCGCAGCCCGCATTCTTCCCCGTCAAGATAACGCACGCACTTGATGCACCCTCTGATATCCAGACCCGACGACAGACTGGAGTTGTTAAAATGTCGGAGTCGACAAGTAAAAATATTCGAATACGATTTCACGAGTCCTGCAATAAAGGACAATTGTTTTCACTCTTGTTTCTGATAACGACATCACGCTCCCTCATTAACTTGATGTTATTTGGTGAGGCTTAATCGAAGACGGACACAGGGAACCACTCGGACAATCATATTTAAACCACGTTTATGACCACCCATCTCTGCTGGTATCTCCCCATCCCTACCCCATGTCCATATGTAGTAAGATTGTCTACTGTATAATTTTGATAAGGTTCAACACAAACAAAATGAAACGTCCGCAGACTTGACAATTATGCTGGGCTTTATCTTAAACAAATAAGTAAAAAAAATGTCTAGCGAGGAGAGTGAACCAAGTTGATTTGAGTGGAAACACATGTTTGAGTATTTCATGTTTATATAACACATGTTTGAGTATTTCATGTTTATATAACACATGTTTAAGTATTTCATGTTTATATAACCCATGTTTGAGTATTTCATGTTTATATAACACATGTTTGAGTATTTCATGTTTATATAACCCATGTTTGAGTATTTCATGTTTATATAACACATGTTTGAGTATTTCATGTTTATATAACCCATGTTTGAGTATTTCATGTTTATATAACACATGTTTGAGTATTTCATGTTTATATAACCCATGTTTGAGTATTTCATGTTTATATAACACATGTTTGAGTATTTCATGTTTATATAACACATGTTTGAGTATTTCATGTTTATATAACACATGTTTGAGTATTTCATGTTTATATAACCCATGTTTGAGTATTTCATGTTTATATAACTTTATATAACACATGTTTGAGTATTTCATATA
>MUZC01000030.1:171723-196833 GCA_002072015.1 Radix auricularia | reverse complement strand
GGGGGGGGGGGTGAAATATTCTCATTATATATTTTTAAAATCCATCATTATTTCGTTGTTGAGAAAGGATCGAGTCGCGTTTTCGTTTTCACTGGCCTTGAATGCGAAACCAGGCTATCGCTCTGATATATTTGGTGTGGCCTTAGCCGTGTTTGCCCGTTTACGTTTTGAGCGCCGTTGTTTTAATTCTGAGTCTGCTGTCGGTGAGGAGGTTGGGGTCTGGTTTCTATCAGGTTTAATTGACTTAGAGATGAGCCCCAGACGAGCTTGTGGCGAGCCGGTATGAAGACATTCAACTTTGTTTTCTGTGTACACGAGTTAAACGTTCTGCCCCCGTGTGAGGGGTACAGCGTGACTAGATCACGTACTGCCCCGATGTGAGGGGTACAGCGTGACTAGATCACTTACTGCCCCCCCCCCCCATGTGAGTGGTACAGCGTGACTAGATCACGTTCTAAGAAACTGTCCAAAGCTGTACCCAGCTGTGCTAAACTGTACCAAGCCGCGTTGCGATGGATGCCTCGATAAACTGATGGATAGAGACTGGTCAATAGACCGCTACTTACTATAGGAAACATGGAATGACGGATGAGTGAGAGTTGCTGGATGCTGTCAGTTGGATAGATGGATACGGTGAAATGTTTCTGCTTCAAAAAAACTATTAAAGCTTTAGAAAACAACAATGTTTAGGGGTGGGGGGTCATCAATGTTTAAGAACCATGATGACGCGTTTTGGTGATGATTATTTATTCCATTCTTACCATGTCTTCATTGGTATTTTTTATGATGTGATTTGTCTAAGACAATATTCTAGGAGGGTGTAAGGCTATCGATAGCAGGCCACCTGTTGATGATCTATGGATAAAATGATGTCATCATATTTATATAAGTTATCGTTATCTTATCTGCGTCATGTGGACGTAATCGATATCTTAAGTCGATATCGACCGGAAACTGGCCCCCCACCCACCCGGTATTTATCTTCTGCTCACAAAAGACCAAACGTCTTTGGCTCTGAAACCGCTTCAAAGGCTGGCCCTTGACTCCAGCAGTCTGTCTATGTTGTGCCATATCAGTCTTACCTAAGCAGACCAGACCCTCGGCTTTCGACTCGGGTTTTGGTTGCCACGTGAAGCCTGCAGATGCCTAGTGCAACACGAGAGCTGTGATCCTCCGCCCCCATCCCCCATCAGCCCTCGACAATGTTTGATACTAAACACCGCTGAGATATGTTTATGCCTCCGAGCCCCCAGATTGTATATGTTGGTGGGGGTCTAAACACCGGTATTTTCATCTTGCCAGCACTGCCATCTGGTTCAAGGGGGGTTAGTCTTGGGTGTCTAAGTCGTGCATCTCTGAGACGGTTGGGGTGAGATAGTCTCAGCGCCCCACACAAGTGCCCGTAACTCCAGACTCAGGATCTCTACTAAACATTTCTGACCTCAGGGATAATTTGCTCTATTAAAAAAAATGGTCGGTGAATAGGGCTGGTTTAATGAGGGATGTTATGGCCCGTGGTTTAATCGTTCCTTGTAAAACAAAGGTGCACAGTTGTCGGACTCTGGTCTGTGAAGAGTTGATTGTCGGGTATAAACAGATTCTGGTGGCGTCTTGTTTTGTTCTTGGTTAATTGCATTCTCAGGTGATGGCCCTCGTGCCGTGTGGCTTTAGAAGGTTTAGAGTTTGTGTATGGTTAGATCTATAAGTGACGCTTGTATGGTTAGATCCATAAGTGAAGCTTAGGAAGAGCTCTCAGAGGCGTGTAACTGAAGGGTAACTCTTGTCTGAACTCAACATGTGGCTATAGGGCAGAGCAGGGATGTGAGGGAGAAGTTAACCGTTTAGTTGTGTCGGACTCACAGTGTGTGACTCACTATCACAAGACGGTGCCACAGGTAGTCTGGCGAGATCTCTTTTCGATAACAAGAATGTTCATAACGTCATAGGAGATGACTCCGCATGTGACGCTTACCTGCAATGCTGACTCCGGTGACTTCTCACGGATGACTTAAGGGCACATCATCCCCCCAGTCCCCCTATGACTCACACGAGGACATCTGCTCCTAATGAAATGACCGACCACATCTTATATCAGCCCTCATCTACTCCTCGTTTTGTGTCGCTGCTACGTTTCACGGCCTGAAATTCAAACCTGTCTCTGCGCCATTCATCCCGCAGTCCCGCTAATGACATGCTTGCCAGCAGGGAGTGCGCATTGTCGCATTCATTAATTTATGACCCGTTTCAAAGGTCACGTGCATTATTTCAATTGTTGATGATTTGGTGTGAAAACATCCCAGCCCGCCCCTCACTGGGGGGTGTTTAGATCTCTCTGTGTGATGGCGGCACGGGATCATGGGTGGTTAGACATGGATAACATTGACATGTTGTCATGACTTGTCATCATTATTGACACTGTCTACGTCATGATTATTGACACTGTCTACGTCATGATTATTGACACTGTCTACGTCATCATTATTGACACAGTCTACGTCATCATTATTGACACAGTCTACGTCATGATTATTGACACAGTCTACGTCATCATTATTGACACTGTCTACGTCATGATTATTGACACTGTCTACGTCATCATTATTGACACACTGTACGTCATCATTATTGACACTCTCTACGTCATCATTATTGACACAGTATACGTAGCATAACATGGTCTCGGAATGATGGTAAACTTGAGAATAACGTTGAAATTCTAACATGAATATAATGCAAATCTGGATGTAATTGTCGAGAATGTGATGCTTTTCAGCGGTATAAATGGGACAAGATGTGATGTTGTTGGTAGCAGTGCTCATAAGCACGTGTTGTGGTCATAAACACTTCTCCTAATATTCACATTATTGGTAACATATATTTCACAAACGCACATTACAGTATACAGTATGAGTTGTTGGTCGCACATATTTCTGAAGACATCGCATTTTGTTGACCTCAAAGTTGACTTGAGTCATACATTATGATACAGACCATATAGTTCATGTTTTGTTGACCTCAAAGTTGACTTCAGTCATACAGTATGATACAGACCATATAGTTCATGTTTTGTTGACCTCAAAGTTAACTTGAGTCATACAGTATGATACAGACCATATAGTTCATGTTTTGTTGACCTCAAAGTTGACTTCAGTCATACAGTATGATACAGACCATAAAGTTCATGTTTCTGCGCTTATTACAACTCCCCCCCGCCCCCCTCACACACGCAAACAGACATTTTAGCCACCCTGGCTAGTATACCATGTCTTTTTCTGTTTTAGACGCGCCTGCTTTACTCGATATGATTGCGTCCTACGCTCATACATGGTTAATGTTTATCCTTGCATGTCAATTCCTACTGGGTAACAACACTTGGCTATAGAAACTAGAGGTAGTCAGTAGTCAGTGCCGCCACGGCTGCGCCTAGATGTCCAGTGTGTGAGGCGTTTTGGGTTTGAGACTTCATGCAATGCAACGATTTATACGGGCCTCGCTTTCACTAACTCCTAACAACTTTTCACTGAGTGGTTGTCTGGATTCTAACTACTCCAACATCCTAGGTTTGACGCGGAGATGTTTCCACTCCCCCACCCCACCCAACCCACTGTCTTATGTGTACCTGTCTTGTCATGCCCTGGGGGACCAGGCGAAATTCCTTGTTGTAGCAGCTGTGATGGTCCTAACAGGCGGGCGAGGTGGGGGGGGGGTGGATGAAGCAGACGGCTCAGTCTGTGCGTTTATTTATTGTTCTCTTGTGAGTCTCCTACCTTCACCATGATGACGTTTGACTGTTCTGTCCAATATAAAAATATGACCATAAACCAGTACAAATTATGTATACTAGAAGATAGCCCGACCCTACGTAGGGACAAAGAAATTATATTTCAATCATAACATGTGTAGTCATTTTCTTTGAAAATAAGATATTGTCTAGCTCTTCTTGTTACGTCGTATGGGTTATATACGTGTTAAGAGAGAGCTTCATCTAACATAAGGAGCTGATCCAAAAAAAAAAAAAATAAAAATTAAAAAAAAAGAAAAAAATATTACATTGTCAAACATTGCTAGCCAAAGATTCAAAGATTCAAATTTAAATGTCAACGAGTTTATCTCAACGAAAATGGTTGAACATTAACTTTTCCTATTTGGTCGTCTTGGTTACCTTGTTAAATCCCGCGTCAAAGAAAACAAACTATGTTAATCGACTTTCTTTTGGGATTTCGGTATAAACAAGGAAGGTTGGGTATTCGTGCCCCCTAAGTTCTCGCTGCTTTGAATAATTGTCTCAACGTTCTCCGTCCATGTTCATCAGTTCACAACTCATCTGGTCTCTCCCCCCCCCCCCCCCCCAAACCTTTGCAACCTTTCTTTCCTTAAGTCGAATGCCCAATCCCCCCGTAAGACCATCGGTCCGCACTCACGTTGATAATGCCCTCCCTTATTTCCATGTTCATCCCATCAGTCCACGAGACCGTACCTTCTCTCTAACCCCGATACAGCAGATAGCCATTACCGGACGTTGGCGCCTTTAATGCAGAAAGTCCCGCGAGACCATCGAAAACTGGTGAGATCCCAGCGCGATGTTCCCGAGAAACCAATCTTCAATTAGATCAACGTGCAGCCAAACTTCGTACCGGGCGGAATGTAATCCCGGACAAATGGGGAAAGAAGCGTCCAATCAGACACGGGGAATATGCAAATCGTGTCTTCAACATTTACGGGCGCGGGGGACTGTCAAAGACGCGAGAAAAGATTTTTATGGCCTATTCACACAACACGAGACGCATCCGAGTTGTCTCTTAACGATTGGTTTATACGAATATGACCGTGGCCGCGGGGAGGAACCGAGCGATAAGGACTTTCAAAAGGAGCCGGGCCTCTCAGACGGGAAGAAGTTTGTGTATAACGGCTAAAGGGAGGCGGGGGAGTTGGGGTAAACAAGAGCTTTATGTCAATTTATGGCGAGGGGTGTTGTTTATGAGACGGGGGGTGCAGCATCTGGACGAAAGGAATTGATAAACCTCCTTTGATCGTCCGCTGGCAGTTCGATAGATTTAGAGATGGACACAGAGAGAAAGAAGGTTGTGTGGATCGGCCGGGACGTGCTCCTGACAGTTTGGGACCTTTTCAATGCCCGGATTTTATTGGACGCTGATTTTAATGAATGACGTCACACTTGAGGGCTAATAGGGATTTCTAAATTACGTCATGGCGTATGCATAAAGTTTTTATCTATGAACTAATGTAATAAATAAAGCTGACATACATGAACTAATGTAATAAATAACGCTGATGTATATGAACCATTTATGAACAGAGCTAAGGGAAATTATGTTTAGACCTAAAATAGGTGAAGCAATAAAGTGTAGAGCTAAAGTAGATGAACCAATAACATAAAGAGCTTAATAAGTTAACGTGACCATGTTAGGTTTATAATTTATGGGCCGTGGGCGTGGCCTTGTCACGTGATGTACCTGTAAAGCCAAGTCTGCCTCCCTGCACAGTGTTCACAGTCTAGTGAAACATGCTCGTGGCATTTTTAATGCTGGTACTAGAAGTGGGACCCGTGTCGTCTCGGCCATTATCTCTTTAGTACACATGCCTGTTTGTGGGAAACTATAAGTCGTATTCGGATAGACGTGTACGTGTCCGTAGTCGATACTAATACGATTATAGTCATATGACGACGATTTCTATTTTATTTATGTTTCGATGTGAAAAAAAATGTTGAAGAAAGTATCGCCTAAAATTATCCCCGAAGCATGTCCCGGCAAGCTGCCTGGTGCCTCACGGTTTTATGATATTTTTACTGTCTCCAGAAGTTGACCAGTCCAGCCCGGTCATTTCATGAGGATATAAAACTAACATTAAACCATTTTTACTGGCGAGTCCTGGGTCAGCTCACCTAAACCTGGGTCAGCTCAACGAGTAGTTGGTCAGCTCACCGTGTGCCACGATTGGAAAAATGGCGGGGGGAGGGTGTAGGCCGCGTTAAAGCGGATCAGGTATAGAGCGAAAGGGGGTGGAGGTAGAAAAATAGCTAATATGTATAGTCTATAAAATTAGTACGCCAACATTAGAACAGCCAACATTGGAGGAGCCAACATTGGAAGAGCCAACATTAAAAGAGCCAACTAGAGAAGAGCCAACATTAAAAGAGCCAACATTAGAAGAGCCAACATTGGAAGGGCCAACATTAAAAGAGCCAACTAGAGAAGAGCCAACATTATAAGATCCAACATTAGAAGAGCCAACATTGGAAGAGCCAACATTAGAATAGCAAACATTGGAAGAGCCAGCTATAGAAGGGCCAACATTGTAAGAGCCAACATTAGAAGAGCCAACATTGAAGGAGCCAACATTGGAAGAGCCAACATTAAAAGAGCCAACTAGAGAAGAGCCAACATTAAAAGAGCCAACATTGGAAGAGCCAACATTGGAAGAGCCAACATTAGAAGAGCCAACATTAGAAGAGCCAACATTAAAAGAGCCAACATTAAAAGAGCCAACATTAAAAGAGCTAACATTAAAAGAGCCAACATTGGAAGAGCCAACATTGGAAGAGCAAACACTGGAAGAGCCAACATTGGAAGAGCCAACACTGGAAGAGCCAACATTGGAAGAGCCAACATTATAAGAGCCAGCTAGAGAAGGGCCAACATTAGAAGAGCCAACTAGAGAAGAGCCAACATTAGAAGAGTCAACATTAGAAGAGCCAACATTAGAAGAGCCAACATTAAAAGAGCCAACTAGAGAAGAGCCAACATTAGAAGAGCCAACATTAAAAGAGCCAACTAGAGAAGAGCCAACTAGAGAAGAGCCAACATTAAAAAAGCCAACATTAGAAGAGCCTAATTCCTGTTTCAAGGATTAGTATGAACTTTCTCCGTTATCTTTAAGTAAGCATCGTAATAAACATAAAATTGTTTATTTAACATCTGTACCGTTAGTCTGCTTCACTCGCCAGACAACAAAAAACAAAGCAAAATGGAAAAAGGACAACTCGAATCTGCATTTCTGCCAGTCTGACCTAAAAATAGCCACCATTGTTTTCTCCCAGCATGGCAGATTTTTTGCTTTTCCCGTCCTAATTGGCCAGGATAAATGTTTATTTAACAACAAGTTCAGCAAAACCCGGCAAACACAATAAACTGTATTTCCATCAGGTTACCCCATGTTGCCATGACGATGTCCCAGTTATCAGCTCTTCATTGCGGATGACAGCCGGTTTTATACGTGCGTTTGTGCTTATTGCAAGTCTGACATGGGGTTACATTGGGGTACATGGATGTACATGGGGTTACATGGGGGTACATGGGGTTACATTGGGGTACATGGGTGTACATGGGTGTACATGGGTGTACATGGGGTTACATGGGGGTATATGGGTTTACATGGGGGTACATGGGGTTACATTGGGGTACATGGGGGTACATTGGGTTACATGGGGGTACATGATGGTACATGGGGGTACATTGGGGTACATGGGGGTACGTGATGGTACATGGGGGTACATGGGGTTACAAGATAAATACGAAATGACAGGAACCTGCTCATTCGATTAGATGGATATAGACCAGCAACTTTTTTTATGTTAACATTGACTAGATTTTAATTTTTTTAACAAATATTTTTCAATATTGACAAGATGATTTGAGTTTAACATTCTTGCTCCCTTTACAATAACTATTCTCATTCATGTAGGCCCTGACTTTTCATTGAATACAATAACTGAAAGAATAGAGGGGAGGAGGGGGCGTAACTGTGATCCCATTCAATACCCCCAACACCTCAGGCCGTAAATAACTTTGGGCATCTCATCTTCTTATCTTTATTTCTTTTGTGGTGCTGCTCAAAAGTTATTGCCCATTAAAAGTTCAAAGGTCAATTCTAAGAACACGGACAAAAATGGCGGCGTCCTCTCTCGTTTCGGTTCACCCCGGTGAAGGGATATTTGATAAACACTTTACTAAGTGGCTTTTTATACCTTGAGCAGTGGTGTCCATATCAGCGGCGTCCATCGGAGGTCTTCCGTGGGCAACAAGACCGCTGCATTAATTGGGCAGAATTATGGAAGGTCAGAAATACGAGACGAAAGGTCACTTCAGATCTCTTCCTGTTATGGCCGCTGATAAGGAGAAATAACTCCCAGCACCTTAAACCACCCCACCCCCTTTTTCCACCCATTCCGGTCAGCTGTTTTTACTATTCGATAAGAACGTGCAGGTTTGTAATCTAAAAGCCCGGCCTTGACCGCGTCTTTCGGTCGAGCGTGGCCAGGCTAAACGGCCAAACCTGTTCTCTCCCATGACCCCATCGGCCACGAAGGTCAGTAGGTTAAAGGTGCGCGTTATAAAGTGAAGATCTATAGAGCCAGGCATCTTATAACAAATAGTACGACTATAAACAAGACAGGTTCAAAGGACGCATGCCTTCTGCTAACTTAGACTAATACTAGCTGGGAGGAGAGAGACGGCGGGGAAGAGTTGCGGGAGGATCGCTTGCAGGCAGTTGAACAGATGATGTGTATTGGAATAGAATACTCATATAATACATTTGATGTTAATAGAAATAGTCTTTCAGAGATGGATTAAGATTGTTATATAATGATGAGATTTTCTTAAGTCCCTGATGAACTATATGAGATTTTCTGATATATGATATATGATTTTGTTTTGCTGATGATTATCATGCTACTCATGCGTGACGGCCGCTCTGATTATTGTAGTCTTTCTTTCCGTAGCTCTAGCGAGATCCAGTGGGTACTTAGTAGCAATGAAATCATAATTATGTCATTAAACTGCACACGCGATATGCGCATTAGGTAGGACATGCACTGATATGCACCGTGCGAACCAAAGCTTCTCACTGTCAGATCAATTTCCTGCGCCTCTCATTTGAAGGAATCTGGATTTTCCCGTTAACTTGTTCATGTTTGGTATAGTTTGCCCCTACCCCACTCTCCCCTTCCCCACATGGGCTCAGTTTAAAGAAACAAAAACAACAAAAGAATATTTTTTTTAAAAAAACCTACAGATATGCCATGCCAGTCTTCCCAGAAATATCTTCCCGGGATGTCTTTGAACCTACTTCCAGTAACTTGTGCAATCTTTCACACGTGTGTCTCATGGGTTCTTCTTAGCTCAGGTTTTACCCCACTGTCTACATTAACGTTACGGCGGTCGTGTTATTTTTTTAAAAAAGACGGTAACGGTTCTTTCTTGTTTGTTGATGTATCTCCTGACGTTGGCTTGACCAGAGGAGACAAAGCGAAAGGAATGCGTTTGTGAGTGAGTAACCTGTGGAGGTGGGGGTGAGGGGGAAATGGTGTGGGTGGATTTTAGATTTGGGCGGGGGGGGGAGGTAGGATTATCTCAATTCAGTTCCAGTTTATAATCCGGTTTGTGAAGTTAAACCGTTGTTATTATGGGATTGTTTGCTCTGGAAAAATAGAACTGATTTTTTTTTTAAATCGTTAATATTTGTCATCTTCGAACAATGAAATTAATAGAATTAAAAGGTCAAAGTTTTCAATTGTTTCGTTATTCATTTCAATTTTGAAGTGGGCAGACTTTTTAGTTTCATGTTCTAACCCAGTGCTTCTCAAGCATTTAGTATGACGGACCGGCAGGAATTTTCCCGTACTTCTATTGTAGTGAAGGGTTTTTGAGCTATTGATTTCATTTTGTTTCTTCCATCTTAATTGCATGTTGTTCAAAATTTACATATTCTCTTCGGTTAATATTAATAGTTGCATTTGGATGATGCACCATAGTTAAATTTTTATTTCTTTTCTTGATAAATTCTGCGGACCTGTGACTGATGGCATACGGACCGGCACCGGTCCGCGGACCAATACTTTTAGAGGCACTTTTCTAACCCACTCTCTAGCTCCCCACCCCTCAAAAAAAAATTTAAAAATCAATAAATAAAAAAATAAATAAAAACTATTTTTTAAGAAAAAAAAACTAATAAATTGTATAACTTAGTATTTATTGTGTCTATTATCGAACCCACGACAGTCTGAGGTTCCCGTTTCCATTAATGTGATTTCTTCCAAGTGACAATTGTAGCATTTATACCAGTAATGAACATAGGTTTAAACGGTTCAGGGCCTGCCAGTCAGGGAGAGGGAGAGTTTTGTTTCCGAAATAAAGTTTTAAAAAAGAAACAATTAAAAAAATACAAGAAACTAAGGTCAGGCCAAGGACATCAAGTTCACGAGTATCTGGAGACTATTCACTAACATGATATTTTTGAGGTGAGTTATATCACACAGGAATAATAAGACCGCACGCGAGACAGGGGACATCAGAAGATGTCTAAACAAGCTAAGAGTTGTTGCTCTTGTGTGTTACATAAGTCGCAGAATGTTGGTTTTTCTGTGTGCGTCCTGGTTCAAGATTGTGTCGCTCACGTGGCAGGTCGTGTTTGGACGAGGCTGTGCACAAATAGTGCAGAGGGAGAAAGATGCACACACTGGTGTGCAAGTAGGTGCTAGCTTTCAACGAGATGAATGCATACGGAAAGAGAGTCAACTTTGATGATTAACATCGTGATAACTGTAGGGGTCGCACCGTGTGAACCCGGTCTCCTTGTGTTCAAGACAAAGATGGCTGTTATTTTCTGGAAGTGTTGGCTTCCATTGATAAATAACACTGCCACCTGTTACACGTAGAAACACTATAGAGATGTTTTAGCGGATTATCTAACCATTATTGTACACCTTTTTCTTTTTGCAGACATGTTACATTGCATAATCCTAGTATTATAGTATCTCATAATATTATTAACAGGGCAAAGCAGTATAAGCTGGTTTCCCAACTACATATACGAATACAATTATTGGTGTGTTAGTTGTGTTGTCTATGTTTATAAAGACTTCTGGCTAAACTGAAGTACAAACTGAGCCAAGACAAATGACATACGTACTTGTAAGCTATGATAAGTATGCTAATTTGAGAGATTGGTTGTTTTATTGCTTCGTCTTTAAGTATCCCTGATCCCTATTTTACCCCTGACCCCTAGAGCCTTGATGCCGACCCATTGAAAAGAAAGTGAGTACCGCTGGCATTGTAAGACCATTAATTATCAATAAGTAACGATAACTCTGCATTACCAGACTACCGTCTCCCCTCCCCCAAACCCCATATTCATACACACATACTGAAGTAGCCAGTGATTACAATCAAGGTGACATCATCAAGGTGGTCCAGGTGTGCAGTGTAAGGCGTTGTGGCAGGTAAAGATGGTGTTGATAAGACACGTTGTCGACGTGAGTGTGCGTTACAACATTGACCATGAGGGTATTGTTCTATAACATTGACCTTGAGGGTATTGTTCTATAACATTGACAACGAGGGTATTGTTCTATAACATTGACCTTGAGGGTGTTGAATAACATTGACCTTGAGGGTATTGTTCTATAACATTGACGACGAGGGTATTGTTCTATAACATTGACCATGAGGGTATTGTTCTATAATATTGACGACGAGGGTATTGTTCTATAACATTGCCCCCGGGGTATTATGCTATGACATTGACCATGATGGTATTGTTCTATAACATTGACTTTGAGGGTGTTGAATAACATTGACCACCCGGGTATTGTTGAATAACATTGACCACCCGGGTATTGTTGAATAACATTGACCATGATGGTATTGTTCTATAACATTCATTTTTAGACAGGGTGTCCATAAAAGTGTGTATGTGTGTGTGTGAGTAAGGGAGGGTACGGTGTTAAAGGAACTTCGCCTAAGGTTACGTTCAACGATGACCCATCTGTATTTTGGAGGGCCCCGACCCTTCGTTCGTGTATCTTAGGCCCCCCATGTTGGTTTATGTGCACCGTATGATGTCAGGTTTGCTAGGCACACAGCAATTATTTCTGTTTATTAACACAAGAGTTCTGTCCTTGTGTTTATAGGCGCGAGCAGAAAGTCAAATGACATGTGGCTGTGGCATCTATTTATAGCGGCTACGACATCGTAGAAGATTATTGTTGTAATTGTAATAGTATATTTTGTGATACAGTGAGTGATGTAGTTTCGAACATAAAATACTTCTCAACACTCACGTAAATATTTTATATATGTAAACCTCTCTCTCTTTGTGTCTTCTTTCTTCTTGTTAAAATTTGCTTCCTCTCTTCGTCTTTCATCTCTACTTATATCAATACTTATAGCAGCTGTTTAATTTGTACTTGCGACCCCCACCCCCGATTACCATGCGTGTTTTTTTTTATTACTCTCCCTTTCTCCAATCTTTTTCCCATGGTTCTCAAATCACTTTCTCTGGCCACTTCCCACAGCTGAGTAACACCCATGTAGAGCTCCAATCTTTTTAAAGACAATGATGCTACCCCCACCCTCGCCCCGCACGCACCCCACCCTCGCCCCCCACGCACCCCCCACACCCACGTCTGTGCCAAGTGTCACCCCATGTTGTAGGTGTAACATCTAGACACAGAAAACAGAATTGCATTAGTTCAACAATCAACCAGGGAAATTAGATTCCTGCTGGCGCCCCTCGACCCGTCCCCACCCCCGCCCCCGTTCTCCAACTCAACGGTCCTCGAGTTATGGAAGATACTGGAACTCATACCGTGTCCCTTAATTTTATTACGTTGAAGATGCTCATTAATTAGTGCAGATTTTAGGAGCGACTTTGATAGTGGTTGAGCTTCTCAACATTTTGTACGTATACCACAACCCGATATTTAAAGGAAAATTGTTCGCATTATAAATTATCTAATCCTGTGGCGGGTAATATATATTCAAAATGGATTGAATGCTTTGGTAATTTCTATAACTTTTTTTGTCTTGTTAGTCATTAAAAAAAATTAAATGTGATATAATGACGTCATACAATTATTTATTGATATTCTAAAAACCAGCAAACAATGGCCAGGGGCTAAGCTGGTAAAGGGTCAGGGCTCATTTACAATTATTTGACCAAGTGTACCGCTTGGTATCAGAAGACTTATCCGCCCCTGGCATGGATTGCCGCACCTGTTTTTTTGTGTTGTAACCTTGTTTACTCACACCCTAGGCACATGTTTGGTATTGTCCTAACACGGATCTCTCGGCTGGCCGTTGATTCCTATTACTTGTTAGGCTGGGAAGTTATGTATTTCCCACACTTGCTGGGTGCCACTCAGGCATTCCCAGGCCATCGCCTCGTCCTCGTGCTCTGACCAGTGATACCCCTCTTAACGGGATCTCGAGGCGGTCTTGACTTCCAGTTATCTGCCGTTAGCTACTCGTGTCGTATCTGCACCTTCTGTGACCGCGTCTCTTCGCTGGATGGTACTTGGATATCCTACCTGGATGGTACCTGGATATTCTACCTGGATGGTACGTGATTATCCTACCTGGATAGTACGTGGATATCCTACCTGGATGGTACTTGGATATCCTGCCTGGATAGTACGTGGATATCCTACCTGGATGGTACTTGGATATCCTACCTGGATAGTGCGTGGATATCCTACCTGGATGGTACGTGGATATCCTACCTGGATGGTACTTGGATATCCTATGGATGGTACTTGGATATCCTACATGGATGGTACTTGGATATCCTACCAGCAAACTAGTCATAACACAACCTTAACAACCTTTTTATGGATTCCGTTGTTTACCAATTTATTCTTTAACACTTCGTTGACCACTTTAGCATGTATCCCTTTGTTGACCCTTAGAATGTATCCCTTTGTTGACCCTTAGAATGTATCCCTTTGTTGACCCTTAGAATGTATCCCTTTGTTGACCCTTAATATGTATCCCTTTGTTGACCCCTAATATGTATCCCTTTAACTACTTCAGTTTGTGTCCAGGTTTAACCATCAGTCTGTGTCCAGGTTTAACCATCAGTCTGTGTCCAGGTAAACCATCAGTCTGTGTCCAGGTAAACCATCAGTCTGTGTCCAGGTTTAACCATCAGTCTGTGTCCAGGTTTAACCATCAGTCTGTGTCCAGGTTTAACCATCAGTCTGTGGTGTCCAGGTTTAACCATCAGTCTGTGTCCAGGTTTAACCATCAGTCTGTGTCCAGGTTTAACCATCAGTCTGTGTCCTGGTAAAACCATCAGTCTTTGTCCAGGTTTAGCCATCAGTCTGAATCCAGGTTTAACCACATCAGTCTGTGTTCAGGTTTAACCATCAGTCTGAATCCAGGTTTAACCACTTCAGTCTGTGTCCAGGTTTAACCATCAGTCTATGTCCAGGTTTAACCATCAGTCCGTGTCCAGGTTTAACCATCAGTCTGAATCCAGGTTTAACCACTTCAGTATGTGTCCAGGTTTAACCATCAGTCCGTGTCCAGGTTTAACCATCAGTCTGAATCCAGGTTTAACCACTTCAGTCTGTGTCCAGGTTTAACCATCAGTCCGTGTCCAGGTTTAACCATCAGTCTGAATCCAGGTTTAACCATCAGTCTGTGTCCAGGTTTAACCATCAGTCCGTGTCCAGGTTTAACCACATCAGTCTGTATCCAGGTTTAACCATCAGTCCGTGTCCAGGTTTAACCACATCAGTCTGTATCCAGGTTTAACCATCAGTCTGAATCCAGGTTTAACCATCAGTCCGTGTCCAGGTTTAACCATCAGTCCGTGTCCAGGTTTAACCACATCAGTCAGTATCCAGGTTTAACCATCAGTCTGAATCCAGGTTTAACCATCAGTCTGTATCCAGGTTTAACCATCAGTCTGAATCCAGGTTTAACCATCAGTCTGAATCCAGGTTTAACCATCAGTCCGTGTCCAGGTTTAACCACATCAGTCTGTATCCAGGTTTAACCATCAGAAGGCTCTCTCTTGGGGTCACCGCCTCGATTTGAATGAACCTACAACGGGGACTGAGGCCGGGGGGGGGGTGGATTCATTGCGACTCTCAACGGTCAAATTTGATGTCGGCTGACTACAGCCTCTGGCATTGAAATTGTTACAGGCGGGCCCATGGTGTATTAGTTCCGTTAGAAAAAAAAGCAGGCTGAAGATGTGGCAACGAAATTTGAGGACTTTTTTTTTCTGTGTTCCCTTTGTGTTATTTCATGACATCACTAGATAACTAGGGCTGCTGGAAAGCGATTAATTAATCGATTCATTTAAATTATATTCCACTAAAATTTATTTGATCGATTAAAATTCTTTTAAAATTAATTTAATTTTTTTTTACATTTTTATAAAATATTTATTAATATTTAATTTTTTTTTTGTTTCTTACATACTTTATTTAAACGTGAATACGTAAATAAAAAGGTTTTTTCTTCTTTATTTCTTGCATATCAGAACGAATTTACTGTGCTACGTCACAGCTGTTACGTCAAAAAATTTGGGAGCCATGGAAATATCGCGAAATAAAGAATCGCAACTTAACGGGATTCATACATGCGTTATAAAAAATATAATTAATTGAAATTAATCGATTCAAATTTTCAAGATTAATCGAACACTTTTTAAAAAATGAGAACCAATTCTAAAGATAACTAATAATTTCTTCAGTTTGCAATTAAACTTAGAAGTTATTTCTATAAAAATAAATTAAAATGGGGAAAACGATAAGGAATTTCTACATTAAATAATGACGTCATGGGCCTAAGTTGAATGACGTCGACGTTGTAACAGTCATAAATATGCCGACATCCCTCGCGACGGCTCGGGTCAGATAGAAACATGGGGAATGTTTGGGGGGAAACACATCCCAGGGAACGCATGGCGCTCTTCAGAAATGGGAGATTTAAGGGCTCCACGAGGGAGGGTAGACATCTTGACCCAGATTCCTGTCTTTGATGAGGTCCCGCAAACTGATACCACTCTCAGATACTCTTATTGTCAGAGAGCGTTAAGCAATGTTGAATATATCAGCGGCGTCTCCCACGTGGGGGTTATTGGCGATCTGATGGCGGGAGGGGGGGTCGGCCGGGTGTGGGGAGGAGGAGATAATCACTGCCTGGAGACTGACCTTTAGCGGGTCACGAGGGTGACCTTTCCCGTTCCTTCGTGGAACTCGGGCCGGGAGACGACTCTTGTGTGGCTTAGGTCCTCTCATTTAGATATTTATTGCGAGAGAGGGGGGACGTTGGCGGTAACCCCAGGAAGTGGAATTGAACCCAGACATAGGAGTCCTGGGTGTGGAGTCGCAGCTTTGATATGAGGCGTCGGAGTCGTTGAAGACCATAGAGTAAATGATGGTGGGGATACCTGTACCTTTATCTTTTAGCCGCCCCCTTCTCCTCCCAACCTTTTTTAAAAATTTACTGTTTTCTTTCTCTTCTGGCATATTTTTTTTTAAAATGATCGTAATTTCTTCCCTTCAATATAATATTATATTCTTTCTTTTTCTATATTCCTTTAAAAAATATTTCTTACATTTTTTCTTTATCACTTAACTATATTTTTTCCTTCATTTGTCTGGATGTGAAAAAGGGAAGCAAGAAACATTTATGTATCAAGGCCACCATTTTACTGCTGCCATCTTCCTTAAGTTTCAACAATGCTCCGTTATTTTCACATTTACGTTTTTATTTTTAAAGAAATCCCTTAACTTCTATTTCTAGCTCCTCTATCTCTACAACACACCTCAAACATGGCGGGTGTTTGTTCCCTCGGCGTCGTGAGTCAATTATTAGCCGTCCATGACGCCACGAGCCTGGCCTCCAATGCCTTAGATAATGGTTGACCCTAATGATGAAGATAGGACCCCGGTTAATTGCCTCGGTGTTTTTCTATCATTAAGATAACCCGGGGTTCGGCGGGGAGAGTTGTCTTTATGACCGAGCCAGTGATTACCCGCCCTTGATTCATCTGGTTCTAATGTGCCACAAATTGTTTTATTTGTACGTATGTCTTCGGTACGGTTCCATTTGTACCAATGATGTACTCGTGGTGTTATCAGCTCGTGAGTGAGGGAAGTCGTTGTTAATGTGTGCGCGCTGATCGTTTTATTAGTCTTTATGTCTTACATAGGTGTCACGACTTATCACAGTGTACATAGGTGTCACGACTTATCATAGTACATGTCTTACATAGGTGTCATGACTTATCACAGTGTACATGTACATAGGTGTCATGACTTATCACAGTGTGTATGTAGCCTACATAGGTGTCATGACTTATCACAGTGTGCATGTAGCCTACATAGGTGTCATGACTTATCATATTGTACATGTACATAGGAGTCATGACTTATCACAGTGCACATGTACATAGGTGTCATGACTTATCACAGTGTGAATGTAGCCTACATAGGTGTCATGACTTATCACAGTGTGAATGTAGCCTACATAGGTGTCATGACTTATCACAGTGTACATGTACATAGGAGTCATGACTTATCACAGTGTACATGTACATAAGTGTCATGACTTATCACAGTGTGCATGTCTTACATAGGTTTCATGACTTATCACAGTGTACATGTACATAGGTGTCATGACTTATCACAGTGTGCATGTCTTACATAGGTGTCATGACTTATCACAGTGTGCATGTCTTACATATCTTATCTTATCTTAGATATACAGACGCTCCTTCTATGCAGAAGATAATTGCGTCCACATACCATGAGAGATGATCTGTTGGCAGGTGATGCAGCGGTCACAGGCCACGGCTATAGGGGTTCCACGCATTACCCCAGCCGCCTAACTATTGTCTAGTTAGGTACCCATTCGGAGCTGGGTGACTCGGGGACTCCTCAGGCCCCGAGAACAAATCCTCACCTTCGTGTTGATTCGAACTCGTGACCATCACGTCACCACATAGGTGTCATGACTTATCACAGTACATTAGGGCATTGGGACTACTATAAACTAGGGCAACTAGAGGAACGAGGGCATTAGGGCTACTATAAAATAGAGCAACTAGAAGAACTAGGGCATTATGGCTTCTATAAACTTAGGCAACTAGAAGAACTAGGGCATTAGGGCTACTATAAACTAGCGCAACTAGAAGAACTAGGGCATTAGGGCTACTATAAAATAGGGCAACTAAATTTGACTTATTGGTTGTTATTGAATGATGGATAATATTGTGTTCATTAAATTCTTGCAATTTATTCTCGAACACAATTTAGGATAAACTAGTCTAAATACCAGGGGGCGCGGTAGTCTAGCGGTAGCGCCCTCTACTAAACTAAAATAATAAATGAGTAAAAATGCTGACTTTGACGCTATTGTCCAGCGTGCATAGACTTCTATGACTGTCACTGTCTAGATACTAGCTGTCTGACTGTCTAACTGTTGTCCAGCGAGCTTAGACTTTTGTCACTGTCTAGCAACTAGCTGTCTGACTGTCTAACTGTTGTCCAGCGAGCTTAGACTTCTATAACTGTCACTGTCTAGATACTAGCTGTCTGACTGTCTAACTGTTGTCCAGCGAGCTAAGACTTCTATAACTGTCACTGTCTAGATATTAGCTGTCAGGCTGTATAAGACTGTTGTCAGGCGAGCTTTGATTCTATAACTGTCACTGTCTAGATATTAGCTGTCAGGCTGTATAAGACTGTTGTCAGGCGAGCTTTGATTCTATGACTGTCACTGTCTAGCAACTAGCTGTCTGGCTGTCTAACTGTTGTCAGTCGAGCTTTGATTCTATGACTGTCACTGTCTAGATACTAGCTGTCTGACTGTCTAACTGTTGTCCAGCGAGCTTAGACTTCTATAACTGTCACTGTCTAGATATTAGCTGTCAGGCTGTATAAGACTGTTGTCAGGCGAGCTTTGATTCTATGACTGTCACTGTCTAGCAACTAGCTGTCTGGCTGTCTAACTGTTGTTAGGTGAGCTTTGATTCTATGACTGTCACTGTCTAGCTACTAGCTGTCTGGCTGTCTAACTGTTGTTAGGCGAGCTTTGATTCTATGACTGTCACTGTCTAGCAACTAGCTGTCTGGTTGTGTAACTGTTGTTAGGCGAGCTTTGATTCTATGACTGTCACTGTCTAGCAACTAGCTGTCTGGCTGTCTAACTGTTGTTAGGCGAGCTTTGATTCTATGACTGTCACTGTCTAGCAACTAGCTGTCTGGCTGTGTAACTGTTGTTAGGCGAGCCCTAACTGTTATGTCATACTATCCTCCATTGGTTTCAACGTTCGCCTAGATCAGCTACTCACTCACCACAGGTTCGTTGCCATTCCTTGGAACTCTTCCAAAAGTTTTATGAACTGAGCTGCCGTAAAGCTGTCAAAGTTTAGTTCGTTATACGACAAACCACTTCGGGTTTTTAATTTACGCTCATGTTCCACATTTAATCTCTCAAAGAACTCTCCTTCATTCCCGAAAAGCCTCCTAATACCGGAAGTGCCTCCATATTCGAGGACAGAATGTCCCCCGTGACGTCTCACGCCTTCCCTCCCCACCCCAACAACAACACGCTATCGAGAAATTAAAATGGCGACACTTGCACGTTACTAGGCGACGGGTGATCTAGGGCCGAGCGTAAAACCCCTTAAGGCTGGTCAGCACCTTGACGTTCTGTGACAGGCTGTGACAGCTTGTCATTGACAGGGCTCATCTGTGGAGTGCTGCACATGTTTAATGGTGCTGACAAGAGCCCGTGCTAAGAGACACTGGAGAGGGGGATCGATAGGATAAATATCTAATAAAGATTGTTTGGGGGGGGAGCGGTGGAAAAACGAGAAAAGTTCTTATTTCAATTATCGTTACACATCACTTTATATTTGACACATCCGTGCAATACTCAGCTGATGCCCGTATGGAACATATTTGTAACGATCTTCGAATCAAATAGATATGATTCCATATGTATTAATGTAATGTAGAACCCCAACGTTAAATAAATCCAATTTAAAATTTAATTAAAGCAATAGTGTTTACTATTTTTTTCTTATACTATTTTTAAAGAAAAACTTTATAGTAATGTTAAAAGAAATAGAGTTTATGATTCAAGTTATAGTCATTATTTTCGGACATAAAATGTTTAAGAAAGAACACACAAAAAATGGGATATACACAATTCAATATTTATAATACGTTAAAACTTTAACTTACATATCTATAACTGATTTCTATTTGGCTTGGACTTTGTCGCGAACTTTTCCTATGACAGTGGTGTGGCGAGTCCAAAATAATAAGATGTTCCCAAGGCTTTATTCTATGAGTCACTTACTTCTATCAGTGATATTATCACTCATAAACAAACCCTACCCCTAGCCAAACCTCACCGCTAACCCTACCCCTAGACTACGTCCCAACCCTCACCGCTAACCCTACCCCTAGACTAAGTCCCAACCCTCACCGCTAACCCTACCCCTAGACTAAGTCCCAACCCTCACCGCTAACCCTACCCCTAGCCAATCCTCCCACTAACCCTACCATAGACTAAGTCCCAACCCTCACCGCTAACCCTACCCATAGACTAAGTCCCAACCCTCACCACTAACCCTACCCCTAGACTAAGTCCCAACCCTCACCGCTAACCCTACCCCATCCTCCCACTAACCCTACCCATAGACTAAGTCCCAACCCTCCCCACTAACCCTCCCCACTAACCCTACCCATAGACTAAGTCCCAACCCTCACCGCTAACCCTCCCCACTAACCCTACCCATAGACTAAGTCCCAACCCTCACCGCTAACCCAACCCCTAGCCAACCCTCCCCACTTACCCCACCCCCAGCACGGACAATAGGTGAAAGTCAGTCGTGCCGCCACCAGTAAATCCCGAGTTACGTGGTCCGTGGTACCAAACTGTGATTTGATTAGGAACAAGAGCTTAACCGGGTTATCGCGGGGACCGTCGTGTTATTGCAAGGCCCCTGGTGATAAGACAGGGATTGGACGCTGTGTGCTTATATAATTTCAGACATCTATACTTGGCTCTGCTCTCTCTCTCTCTCTCTCTCTCTCTCTCTCCTCTCTGTCCTCTCTCTTTCTCTCTATCTTCCTAGCCCTTTGTCTATTCCTCAGTAATTGTTCCCTGGATCTGTTCTGTGGATGCCTTATTTGTCCACCGATTTACTATTGAGACCAAAGTCTTACAACTGTCTCTGGCTCGTACCGCCAATCGATTAAGAACAAATCCCTCTGTGTGGCAACATTACATGAAGAACTCATGATACGAAAAGAACTTTCTCATGAACCTGTTGATAAGGCATGTATTCCGGCTAATGTTATATTCTCTCTTTCAACACCCCCCAACTAAATCCTGTGACTAAACCTTACTGGTCTTTTCCTTAGCGATCTAGAGATTAAGGGGAGAGCAGCCTGGTTGAAAAGTCTCCCACAGCTGGGTTATTGTTCCATGGGAAGGAATAGCTTTTTGTTTTTTGGGGGGATACAGGGGAGGGGGGCGTCTCTCGGTAGCAACATTCTGAGAGAGAGAAGGAGTGAGAGATAGAGAGAGAGAGGGAGAGATAGAGAGTAAGACAAGGAGGAGGAGAGAGAGAAGGTTCAGATAGAGGGGAACAAACTCTGGCTGGCAATCATTGGATTACTCGGGGAATTTTAGGGACAGGATTTTTTAAAATTTAATATTATTTTGGGGGGGGGGCGGCTTGGGGTTGGAGGGAGGGATTGAGAGTGAAGAAGATATAAATGTACGATACGTCCTAAGAGATGTGAGACGAAGAGATGAGATAGTGCGTGGGAGTAATAGAGGAGTGTAAGAGGAACTCGTGTGAAATGAGGATGTCACGTGATAGAGAGATACACCAGAGAACTCATTGAAGAGAAATAAAATAAAACACCGCAGGGGAAAATAAAAAGATCGCATAAATAATATATCATTTCATAAGATCAACCCACCGCTCGGCTAATTTATGTCGTCATCCAATCATTAAAATAACATAACCCGGGATATTCCTTCTCTTTTGTTTTTATAATATATCCAAAATTATGTGTGTTTTTTTTACTGCAGTAAACTGAGTTAAAATTGAAGATTGACATGTTGAAAGATGGGTTTGAGGTTAGCCCGTGTAGTTGCTATGGCAACCAGTAACGTTGGCAACACAAGCATCTCTCGCAATAATCTCAAACCCAACCGTCGACTAATGCCTCCCATGAGATATTAGTCTTCATTCAGCGGACTGAAGAGGTATTGAAATATATTTTTTTTAAATATTATTTTTTCAAATCCATATTAGCATAAAACTATCAACATGCCACATATCTCCATAAGCCAAGCGACTTTTATAACTAACACCTAATATATTACATACCATTCAATTAAACGTTTGCAATTTTAGCTCCCCTCACTCACACGACCACTAACTCCTCACATCACCCCCTTGGCCCCACTTTACATCTGACCCAGACCTACTCCCACTTTCGCCCCCACCCGTCTCCCCCCATCTCAGAGAAGCTCCATCAAGATCCCCCCCCCCCACCAGTTAGCAGACGTGCGACCATCGATCGGTCCTCGTGTGTGTCCCCCGGGCACGCCTGCAAGGGAGGTAAGCCAGCATCCACTCAGACCTTGTCAGCCTCAGGCTTGTAGCAATAGGTCACCTTCTCCGCGTGACCTTCACCATCTGACCCAAGGCCATCATTATTTCAGGCCCCGGCCTGCAGTGAGCGCCAATAACCCCAAACCAGATCCGGCCCTTAAACTAACTTAATCCCTTCAGGCTAATTCCTTATACATTCGAAACAGATGAAAAGGGCGGGAAGGGGAGTGCTAAGGAATTGCTTCAATTCCAGATCATTAGCGATATCACGATGACGTCACAAATTAGCGGTGCTTGCTGTTGAAGTCCATGACAGGCCGAAAATATAAAAACAAAATTGTTGTTTTCTTTCATGGCTACTAAAAATAACATAAACACCTAGCCACCGAAGCTAGGGGCTTGATATATAACAACATCTAGCCTCCGAAGCTAGGGGCTTGATATATAACAAACATTTAGCCACCGAAGCTAGGGGCTTGATATATAACAAACATTTAGCCACCGAAGCTAGGGGCTTGATATAATAAGACAATAATATAACAATAAACTTGACATTGACTCAACATATGATCATGTGACCTCGACTAAAAGTGCCTCTGTGTTAGAGACGGCAGGGGAAATAAGAGTTGAAATTTGAAAACATTCCAATCACTCGGTTTAGAGGTTATTGAGTCGTTTGAAAGCCGTTAAGCGGGCCCAGTGGATCTATTCAATACCTCACTCATTGAACTGTGGCCCCAACTACCTCGGCGTCATGACGGTTGAAGTAACCGTTTTTAAACGTGCATGACGTGTAGGGTAATCAAAACGTTTTGCTGCCGTCATTATTTTTTATTCCCTGACAGCCGATATGTGGACGTTTCACCTTTTCGCGCCGTTCAACATACGGTGTTGTAAATATAAAATATTTTAAGGAAACTTAGCAACAAGACATTTTTGCTTCTCTGCATGCAACATTGAAAATAATTTTTAAAAAAATAATAATAAAAACTGTTAAAATGAAACTGTTAAATTTCGTGTTTTTTTTTTAAAAATAGTTAGACCGGGAATAACCTGACAATAAAAAGATTGACGTCATTAATGTCAAGTACTTGGTAGGAAATGTCTATACATTGTCATGGGCGGAGTCATGGGCGGAGCGGACATAATGTCATGTACAACAGTGGCACACTCCCATATTTTTGTACAATAGAGTAACATTAAATCATGACATGAACATTCTAGTGACATTAAACCATAACATGAACATTCTAGTGACATTAAACCATAACATGAACATTCTAGTAACATTAAACCATGACATGAACATTCCAATTCCAGTAACATTAAACCATGACATGAACATTCCAGTAACATTAAACCATGAAAAGAACATTCCAGTAACATTAAACCATGACATGAACATTCCAGTAACATTAAACCATGACATGAACATTCCAGTAACATTAAATCATGACATGAACATTCCAGTAACATTAAACCATGACATGAACATTCCAGTAACATTAAACGATGACATGAACATTCCAGTAACATTAAACCATGACATGAACATTCCAGTAACATTAAACCACTACATGAACATTCCAGTAACATTAAACCATGACATGAACATTCCAGTAACATTAAACCATGACATGAACATTCCAGTAACATTAAACTATGACATGAACATTGTAGAAAACGTAGAGCCAACACATGAAGCGGTTCATCCAGTGCGCGGGGCAATTCATAACACAAATACTTGCATGCCTCCCTTGAACCGCCGGCCTGTATTGACAGCAGAGCTCTTTTATAGCCAGTGGGGAGGGGGGTGCACATGACACAAGATAACTCACTTTTGCTCTAAGCCGGCGCTATTGGCTCCAATTTGTTGGGTGTGTGGACATTTCGTTAGTACACCAATTTGTCACAGCCGATACCATAGGGTTGGGGTTGGCGGTAACGAGAGCGCGGAGACGAGGTAAAATTAGAATCGGGAATCCCCGCTTCACTTTCATTTCAATCGATAGAGATTTTTTATAATTAAAAAAACAGAGCATAGATATAATTGTCTTAGGAAAGATGTCAATTAGTTTTGGAAATATGGGAGGAAAAGAAATTTCGTACCAAGCAGTTGAGAGGTCATTAGTATGATTAAATATTCTAACATATAATAATAATGTTAATTATTATTATTATTATTATTATTATTATTATTATTGTTGTTGTTGTTGTTGCTTTTATTATTATTATACATGTAATTTGTTTAGAAAGTTTCATTCCTGCGGTTGAGTCCCATGTGGGCATTGTACTAAATTATTGTAAGGGAACAGTAGCGTTGTTACTGAATGACTAAAGAAGCGGTCATGGGTCATAGGTCATGGGTCGTAGGTTATTGGTCACTGTGACTGGCCGTGTGCTGATCATTCTTTTATAAGTGGATAGTAAAAGGTTGTCTTTAAAAAAATTTAAATGTCTAAAAATGGCGTGATTAAGAACTATAAGGACATCTAAAATGAGAGAGTTTAATGAATATGACTCAGGCACAAAGGAATTACAACATTTGAAAACAGAATTAACTCTTAGACCCTTTATAATAGTTACCTTTGTACACACAGGAGCTATTAACACCGTACACATAGGAGCTACTGACACCGTACACACAGGAGCTACCGACACCGTACACACAGGAGCTACTGACACCGTACACACAGGAGCTAC
>MUZC01000030.1:156922-168326 GCA_002072015.1 Radix auricularia | reverse complement strand
TGGGGGGGGTGAGCTCAAGAACACGTCACAAGACAACGATCTCAAAATTCGCCTGTCGAGAGCGGCGGCCAGTAATTCATTCATCCTCATCCCTGTCCCTTTCTTTATGTCAAGCCAACTGTCGACCTCTTCGCCGGCCCTTCTGCAGTGCCTTGAAGGATGATATTAGTCAGGCTATCATGTCACAGGACATGACCTAACCATGCCAGCTTGCGTCTCTTGATTGTCACTATAATAGTTTCTTGATGACCCGTAACGGAGGTTATTCTGTCGCAGATGTACTTATTGGTCTTGTGTTCTAGATTGAAGATCCAGATAATTTTTCTCATGCATTGTTTTCAGATACCCGCAGCTTGCTTTCAGTGGTTGCCAATAGTGTCCTGGTCTCAGAGCCATAAAGGACAATGGTTTTAACGAGAGCTCGAATTTCAGCTTCTCAGGTACCATTTCCAGATATTTAAAGTTCTGTACCTCGTCCAGATTTTGTTGGTTCATTATGTTTGCCTTACTGGCAACTGAAGTGTTACCAATATCTTACCTTTCTCTAACAATTTATTAGTGCAAAACGTGTTCCAATGTTCCTCTGTCTAAAGTTTGCCAATGTTCCTCTGTGTAAAGTTTGCCAATGTTGCTCTGTGTAAAGTTTGTCAATGTTCCCCTGTGTAAAGTTTGTCAATGTTCCTCCGTGTAAAGTTTGCCAATGTTCCTAGTTGAAATTCTTCGAGGCTGCGGTCTTAAGGGCCGTACTTAGCAAGCCCTTATTCACGAGTGCGGATCATTTCCATGCCCTCGTTGAAAAGTTTGTCATCGTCTTTTAAAGACCGTACTTTATGTCCCACGTGACAGGTCATGTGGTGAATAGCAAGCGAGAGTTCTGGTTCTTGTTGTCACTTGTCTCGCATATTTTACCAACAAATTATAAATGACGGCAATAAATTTATAGACTTGGTGGTGGTGGTGGTGGTGGGGGGGAGGGGTCGAAATGTTGGGGTTGGGGTGAGTTATATTATATCCCAACTCAAAGTATTGGCAACTATTTGTTTATAAAATAAAAAATGTAAAATTTAAGTAAATTGTGTAGAGTTATTTCAATGGCTCATTGTACAACAATGTTTTATGAATCACAGTAATTATTTTGAGGCCATTTGTGATACATCAACTTTAGGCTTGGTTCATAGTTCATAGTTCACACACCAGCATTTTGTGTGGTGTACAGAGCCACTGATCTTGCAGGTTGTAGATCTCCCCCCTCCCCCCCGGGCCACACCGGAGACAAGAGTTTTAAAGGGATTACTTAATGTGTCGTAGACCTGAAAATAAAAGGCCGCTAGTCGCTGTAGGCAGAAACTCATTTCCATACGACGGGAGTTTTAATATATTAGAAGGTCATGGCTTGTTATAAAATAGTTTGTGAGATGGTGAGGGATCTACCCCCCCCCTCCGTGGCTTCGTTAAGGGCGAATCAGTCTGAGAAAATTGGTGAAATTTCGCAAATGAAAACAAAATACATGAAAAGTTGTTAAGGGTTTTGTTCATTGTTGGTAGTGTGTGAGTCTTTGTGTGCGCTGTGGGCATGTGGGAAACATAATAATTAAATAGTTAAGTTGTGGGGAAACTATTATTTGATTTGTTAACTGGGTCTCTTTATTTAATAGATGAAGGAATTATTTGTGGAAATGTGGTCCAAGAAAGGGACATCAATCGAGGTTTTTATTTGGGGAAGGGACATCACTCCGAAGCGTATTAAGGTTTCCTCGGACATCAATCAAATATTTATTGATGATAAAAATAAAATGGGTAACAACAGTTGGGGGCGACAACGCTGAAAAAACTGGCCAGATGTTTAATAGTTGTGTGCCCCTGTTGTTAGTCTAATCTCTGCTCCAAGCCAGTCCATTCTGTCCCGGCACATCGCCCCTCTGTCAATGTCGACCGTTCAATTGTTACCGGGTTCTCGGCGTCTCCTCCAGGGGTCGACCCCGCTCGTGAACCCATTCCAGCTCGCGCGTGACAAATAATCTATGTAAATGGACTGAAGGTCCCCCTGTATTGACTTTTTCTATTCGGGGATTCTCAAACCGTCATTGCTCAGTTTGATCGCCCAGCCCCGAGAGATACACAAGAGTGGGAGGGGTGGGAGAGGTTGCCTTTTGAGGTTATCGCTAGCAGATCAACTGGACTGACCAATGACGTATGACCTACTTAGCGTTGTTTCTTGACAATCTATTCATAATTCTGTAGAGGCTGATTTGTTTTAAAATGTTTTTCCTGTCAATGTTAGAATCGACCATCTTAGAGATTGTGTTCATGTTGCTAAGATTGAGAATAGCGCACTGATTTCTCCAATAACCTTCTTGCCTTGCCTTATATAAACAGAGTTTATAGACCTTGGTGAAGCCTCACTTATTCGTGTTAATAAATCTGGCTCTGGAATCATCTGCTTAAAATAACACTAAGGAACAGAAAGACCAAGATTGTCTTTGCTAGATATTCGTTTCTTCTTTCCCTCGCCATCCCGCTCGCTAGATGAGCTGGAAGCGGCGATCGACCCGGCTTGAAGACTTGTACAAATGATTCAGCTCTGAAGGGACTCGTGTCTATTGGATACATCGTTCGTCCGGCCGCTGGCAAAGGTCAGCGTATGTTCAAATAGAACAATTGGTGGGATGACCCCCCGGGGGTGGGGGAGTCTTAGAGTTGTGTCCAGGATTTGGCTGGCGAAGACAAAAAAAAACAGTATCGAGGGAGTAAAAGATAAAGCTCTATGTGCTGAATTATATATCGACGTCTCGCGAGAATCAGCGTGGACAGATCGAACGAAAACATAATATGTGAATAGAGAATTGTGTTGTTGGTCATGGGAGGACTGGCCAAGAGAGATCACGTGGTTCTGCTGACCAGTGGTTTTAACGTGATTGGAGGGGCGGGTGGCTATTGGGGGGGGAGCTGTATCAGATGGCCAATAGCTATTTTTGTACCAGTCATTTTTTTGTTACGCTTGGTAAATAAAGCTTTGAGCTAGACATTTCTATTTGATGGTATTTGGAACCTTTCCAGAATAATTTCATCATCTATCGTTACCCATCCTAAGACCATCATGTCTTTTGTCTTCTACCTTTCCAAACCCATCAAACACGAACTCCGATGTAGCATCACCTGTCTAAAACTATCGTACACCATCTCCCATGACAATCACACAGCATCTCCTATCACACACCATCTCCCATCACACACCATCTCCCATCACACACCATCTCCCATCATACACACGCTCCCTTCATACACCATCTCACATCACACATTATCTCCCATCACACATTATATCCCATCACACACCATCTCCCAGCATACACCATGTCCCATCATAACCATCTGCCATCATACACCATCTCCCATCATACACCATTTCTCATCATACATCATCTCAAATCATACACCATCTCCCATCATAACCATCTCCCATCATACACCATCTCCCATCATACACCATCTCCCATCATACACCATCTCCCATAATACACCATCTCCCATCATACACCATCTCCCATCATACACCATCTCCCATCATACACCATCTCCCATCATACACCATCTCCCATCATACACCATCTCCCAGCATACACCATATCCCATCATACACCATTTCTCATCATACATCATCTCAAATCATACACCATCTCCCATCATACACCATCTCCCATCATACACCATCTCACATCATACACCATCTCCCATCATACACCATCTCCCATCATACACCATGTCCCATCATACACCATTTCTCATCATACACCATCTCCCATCATACACCATCTCCCATCATAACCATCTCCCATCATACACCATCTCCCATCATACACCATCTCCCATCATACACCATCTCCCATCACACACCATCTCCCATCATACACCATCTCCCATCATACACCATCTCTCATCATACACCATCTCCCATCATACACCATCTCCCATCATACACCATGTCCCATCATACACCATTTCTCATCATACACAATCTCCCATCATACACCATCTCCCATCACACACCATCTCCCATCATACACCATCTCCCATCATACACCATCTCCCATCATACACCATCTCCCATCATACACCATCTCCCATCATACACCATCTCCCATCATACACCATCTCCCATCATACACCATCTCCCATCATACACCATCTCCCATCATACACCATCTCCCATCATACACCATCTCCCCTNCCCACCACACACGCCTATGCCACCGTGGCCAGCCGCCGTGTCAAGAAAAGACAGTTAATTAAATCCAGGAGTTGCAGGGGCGGAAGTTATCCGAATTTATCACGGGTGACTTTGTTGAGCTTCGATCAGCCGCCATTGAACAGCATCAGTGGACGGACCACCGCTGCCGGCCTTTCAAACTCACTGACGCGGTGGACGTGTCAAATATTTATAAACGTTCACTGGTCTGCCCCCACCACACACTCCCCTTCCCCACCGGTTGTCATAAACTATTTATGGAACCGGAAGTTAATGATCGCGTTTCTCTGAGACCTTAAAGCCGGGAATCGAGAGTTACGGATCTTTGTGTGTGTGGTCATAAATACAGGGATGTTGTTGGTGGAGCTCTGTGGCTGCGGACGTCGTGGGGAGAAATTAGGGGCCAGAAACAACTTGGGGTTCATAGTGTAGATAACCAATGGATGTTGGATGGTGGATGAGATCTATTATGCCGTCAAGTCACCGGCAGTTGGGTTAAAGCTTGCCACAAATGGATGTACGAGTGAACTGCGGATTGCTATTGGCACCAGACATTTTATGTTAACTTTGTGGGACAGGAGATGTTCTATTTGTGTAATATTGTTACATCTTTAAGTCAGTAGAGATTTTTGACTCGTCAGGTTTGTTGTAAAATGTATTATAAAATAAAAACTAACCTTTGTGTAAGATGGTAATGATACTCTTAACACAATCACATCCAAAACATCAGGTCTATCACGGACCATCTCTGGAAATAAACCAATTTCCGGTCACTTCCAAACGCCTCGACCTAACACCAATTTTATATTTTACATCTCCCTCTGTGAAACAACAACCACTTACCAACATCCCAACATTCCCGTCTTTCCACATTGAAATTTTCCCCATTATTTCAACCAACATTTTCCCTCAAATTCGCGGCACGCAACCGACGTTTAATAAAATCTTTATCCCCCCCGACTCTCTTTTCTATAATAACCCCTTAAAACCCCTCGCAAAACCGACCTCTCTACGACCCACCTCTCCCCGAACCCACCCCAGAACCACCCACCTTCCCTTCTCCACCAAGCCTATGATCTCCTCAAATCACTTTGGCTACAGTGTGCCGTGAGTAGGGTTTCTCTCTCACTCTCTCTCTGTCTCTCCCACCCTCTCTCTGTCTCTCCCTCCCTCTCTCTCAACCACAAAATCAATAGCCAACAATCCCTTCATTGTCGCACAAGCTCAAAGCTCATCTGTTGTTTTTAAAAAAAACAACTTTTTTTAAAAACCTACATTTGTTGCACAGAGAGCAGGGGGGAAAAAGCTTTGTGCCAAGTCTAAGTTTAAAATCCGCGTGGCTAAGACAGATTGATGCTGGGAGAGGGTGGGTGGGACTGTTATTATTGTTAATATCTACCATTAGGTGAGCCTAAGGGAGCTCACCACTGTTTCCCGCAGCTTACATCCGGATGTTGTTACCTCCCATCACCGCTCACCGTCATGCGCAGAGAATCATCATTAAATCTACAAGTATATTGATTCCTCAGATTTCGCCGAAGTCCCCCCTCAACCCCCTTTCCACCCCCTGTCCATCTTATTAAGGTCCGATCTAAGTCTTAAACTGTCTGATAATCAGAATTCTGTCATTGGATTGGGCCCGAACAGCTGCGTTGATTTAGAATTCTAGAAGTGTGACTTAAAGTTTTAATGTTTTATTTATAAGGACGAATCAGTGCCAAGCAGAACTACCCCCCCCCCTTTTTTTTTTTGCGCATTGATAAAATCAACACTTTTATGTAATGATTCGACGAAAAAGTTGATGACGTAATCAGCTGGAGTCGGGCTTGGGTGAATATTAAATATTATGTGTTGTGTGACCGCCAACCTTAAAGCCCGTGCTCAAGACGTAGGGATAGTTACGACCCTTAGACTTCAAATTAGACCACTGCGCACCAACTGCACATCTTTATTTGTAAAGGCGCATGCAAAGCTAAGCACTAAAGTAAATCCAGCCTGAAGGTATGCAGCACAAAAAACGCCGCGCTTTAATAATGAATAGTCTGACATGGGCGCTTTTGTTGGGCTGGTCTGGTAGGATGAAGGTCTGGCAAGGAGGAGTTATCGATTGTAAGGCTGCATCACGACATGGGAATGATTCACTCGTACGTTTAGAGGTAACGGTCAGACATTCGAGTGGCTGTCTTAACGGTCGGACAGTCGAGTGGCTGTCTTAACGGTTGGACAGTCGAGTGGCTGTCTTAACGGTCAGACATTCGAGTGGCTGTCTTAACGGTCGGACAGTCGAGTGGCTGTCTTAACGGTCGGACAGTCGAGTGGCTGTCTTAACGGTCAGACAGTCGAGTGGCAGTCTTAACGGTCGGACAGTCGAGTGGCTGTCTTAACGGTCGGACAGTCGAGTGGCTGTCTTAACGGTCAGACAGTCGAGTGGCTGTCTTAACGGTCAGACAGTCGAGTGGCAGTCTTAACGGTCAGACAGTCGAGTGGCTGTCTTAACGGTCGGACAGTCGAGTGGCTGTCTTAACGGTCGGACAGTCGAGTGGCTGTCTTAACGGTCGGACAGTCGAGTGGCTGTCTTAACGGTCGGACAGTCGAGTTGCCTTACCGGGAGGACAGTTGAATGGCTGTCTCAATTGATGGACCGTGCAGTGGCTGTCTTAACGGTCGGACAGTGCAGTGGCTGTCTTAACGGTCGAACAGTCGAGTTGCCTTACCGGGAGGACAGTTGAATGGCTGTCTCAATGGATGGACAGTGCAGTGGCCGTCTTAACGGTCGGTCATCCCTCTTTTATACAACCCTCGTCATCCCTCGTTTATACAACCCTCGCCATCCCTCTTTTATACAACCCTCGTCATCCCTCTTTTATACAACCCTCACCATCCCTCGTTTATACAACCCTCGCCATCCCTCGTTTATACAACCCTCGCCATCCATCGTTTATACAACCCTCGCCATCCCTCGTTTATACAACCCTCGTCATCC
The DNA here is from genome assembly GCA_002072015.1 of Radix auricularia. Classification (NCBI taxonomy): domain Eukaryota; kingdom Metazoa; phylum Mollusca; class Gastropoda; family Lymnaeidae; genus Radix; species Radix auricularia. The sequence goes on along the minus strand of MUZC01000030.1, from coordinate 161,097 downwards.
CTCGTTTATACAACCCTCGTCATCCATCGTTTATACAACCCTCGCCATCCCTCGTTTATACAACGCTCGTCATCCCTCGTTTATACAACCCTCGTCATCCTTCGTTCATACAACCCTCGTCATCCCTCGTTTATACAACCCTCGCCATCCATCGTTTATACAACCCTCGCCATCCCTCGTTTATACAACCCTCGTTTATACAACCCTCGTCATCCATCGTTTATACAACCCTCGCCATCCCTCGTTTATACAACCCTCGCCATCCCTCGTTTATACAACCCTCGCCATCCCTCGTTCCTACAACCATCGCCATCCCTCATTTATACACCCGTCTTGCCTGACAGCCCCCCCCCCCCCCCTTCGTCACATAAAGCGTGTGACACCACGCCGCACACAACCACCAGAAAACATGGCGCCAGTCTTACAAGCCGATTCTGTTGGACCACAATAACGGGTGATAAATTCCCGCCGACACATCTGCTCCTGGCCGGCATTATGCCTAGACCCGGCAGGAGAAAGCTCCCGATAATTCTGAAATCACAGGCTCCGTGGAAGGGAGGGTGGTCGAGTGAGGCGGGGCGGGCCGAGCGGCTGGAAGGGAAGAATCGGGATTTGAAAACTAATTAATGCGGCCATATTGAATTCTCCCCTGCCAGCAGCCGTGAGTATCGGAATGGCCCGGGCAACACGTCGCTGGTGGTGCCTAGGCGGTATCGATCGGTGAAAACACACACACACCTTTCTGAGGCCGCAACGTCTGCTTGGCAGTTTGATGTGCGGTTGGGTTGGGGTGGGGGGGGGGGAGGAAAGGAGAAATAGCACATATAGAAAGAATGAAGTGTCAGTAAAAAATTTGAATAATAGGGTGATGTGCTGAGACGAGATATGGGAATTTGTGGAAGAAGTCGATTTTTATTTGGGAGAAAGAATTTCAATAGAAGTTCAAAGAGTCGTAGGGATTGCTAGTTAATAGTGACAGTATAGTCAACGGTTGGTAGTCAATGATTGGTAGTCAACAATTTGTAGTCAATTGTGACAGTATAGTCAATGATTGGTAGCTAACACTGAGAGTATTGTCTATCATTGTACATTGTCTATGATATGACATTGACTGTTGTAGGGCCATGACTATGAAAGTTCAATGGTTGAATCTACTGTAAAAATTATCTTTGTGTGGTTTAATTAAGAGAGTGTAAAATCGTGATATAAAGGGAGGAAAGTGACAAAACTTGATAATTTCGGTGAGGGTGGGGGTGAGGAGGTGAGATCCAGGGACGGGCGCCTGTGAAGCCTCAGCATTAAAGTGTCACTCGTGGACATGATAACAGGCTGAGAGTTGAGGGTGCCGAGTGGATGGTTGGGTAGGGGCGGTGTGTCGGGCGCTGTATGTGCTGACAGAGGGTGGAAATTCAGATCGATGAAGGAACAGTTAGTCAATACTGAGATGAAACCCCCTCCCCCAACTCACCCCTTCCTCACACAGCACACACAAGTAGAAGAAACGCTGACAAGCCAAGTCATGCTTAAAACATTCACGAATTGTGATGTGTACAGAACTTCACGAGTTGGGATGTGTAACGTCCAAAATTTCACCAGATGGGATGCTTAACACCCATATCTTCCTGATTTGGGATGTGTAGCGCACAGAACTTTACGAGTTATGATTTGGGATGTGTAGCGCACAGAACTTTACGAGTTATGATTTGGGATGTGTAGCGCACAGAACTTTACGAGTTATGATTTGGGATGTGTAGCGCACAGAACTTTACGAGTTATGATGTGTAACATGCAGAAGTCGTTGTCTGGGAAATTATTTAATAGATATTTTTTATTGTAGAATAATTTATTTTGTTATTCCAGGGAAATCAAAACCTAAAAATCTTCACGCTTCATTGAACCTAAGCCATCGACGAACTCACGTAGAAACATGTCTTTGTCGTTAACGACAGACGAACAACGCAACAAGGGTGCATGGTCTAGGGCTCTGCTGCATGGTCGAGGGGTCTGCTGCATGGTCTAGGGGTCTGGTGCATGGTCTAGGGCCTGCTGCATGGTCTAGGGGTCTGGTGCATGGTCTAGGGGTCTGGTGCATGGTCTAGGCCTAGGGGTCGGGGGCATAGTCTGGGGGTCGGGTTCATAGTCTGGGGTCTGGTGCATGGTCTTGGGGTCGGGTATGTCCAACTTTTAGATTTAAAATGTTAACAACGAAATAACCTTGAACTTAAAGGAACACAACACAACACTACACAAGTTTTTCCAAGTAGCAATCGTGAACAAAGGGAGACAATGAGGCGAGCAAAGGATTAAGGGAAGAAGACGTTGGTCAACACTGGGGATTTGTGGGCTCCTTTGTTATTGTGTGGACGAGACGTTGGGGTGGGGTGGAGGAGGGCTTTTGGCTGGATCTTGACGGATGTGTCTGTTGTTTTTTAAAAGGCGGTTTACTGGTTTGGGGAAGTGGGAAAATGTTTGCGTGGGTGGGGAGGGGTTGCGGTGGGTTGGGGTTAATGTAAAAAGAAACGCTAAGGACTAGAGAAATATTCAGGCGTGGGAGATTATAGAGAATAATTTAAGGGTTTCTGGACATTTCCCGTCAACTGAACAACGACGACCGATGACAGATTGGTTGTGTCACATGGAAGTGTAATAGTAGGGGCCGGCCACAGAGTAACGTTGAAATTACAGGGGACACGGCAACGAAGCTCTACTGACACGCCCCTGACATATTTGTTTTGAAAAAAAAAAAACAACCTTTCCTCCAATGACTCTCAAATTGTCGCACTGTGTTACACATTGTCTCTTTCCTCTCAAATTGTCGCACTGTGTTACACATTGTCTCTTTCCTCTCAAATTGTCGCACTGTGTTACACATTGTCTCTTTCCTCTCAAGGACCAGTGCTTCCCTTATGGCTTCCTCAACCACCCCCTCCCCCACATAATGACCCATATTTAAACAAGATCAGTTGATGTTATGTCAAACAACTAAGGCCTTAACTGATAGATTGGGGTAAGATGTTTCTGGGCTGGGATATACAAAACGGAGAACTAAGTGGCCGTTTCGCTGATGTGTCGAACGGTAATATATACCCATTGTGCTCTTTGAGCCACATTGTCTTTACGACCCCCATAAACGTGTTTTTCCTCATCATGTCCCTTTTTATGTTTGTATTTGTTTTAAAATATAGTTAATTTCTTTCTGTTAATTGTCCCATCTGCTGAAGTAGGCAGAAACTTATGTTAAATTGTCTTCTCTTGTCAAGCTTAATTTAACGTTATTTGAAAACTTCAGTCTATTGAATTACTTCCCATGACACGCGCTGCGTCATTTAAAAGGTCCATAAAGATCATTATTCTGGCATGGGAAAGTAAGCGAAGTAGTTCCCCATTATTTGGGATGGTACTTTCAATTATTAAAAATACCGCCTTAAATAATGATTTATCGAAATTTTGCTTTAAAGAAAAGTAAAAAATAATTTTGCTCAAAAATCTATCAATTTTTCCGGGATGTAAGTGTTTTTGTTTCATTTCTTGGGTTCTGATTTTGTCTTACCAAAGTAAATGGTCACACAAGGTCATTTCTCTTCTGGCTGTTGCCCTCAAATCTATCTAAATGTTACCCTAATCTATCTAAATGTTACCCCAATCTATCTAAATGTTACCCCAATCTATCTAAATGTTACCCCAATCTATCTAAATGTTACCCAATCTTGTTACGGGGACAGATTAATGTAACTTTCTCAAGACAGCGTCCGCAAAATGAAAAATAACCCAAGGGGCGGGGCGTAAATGATAAATGACTCGTGTGCAAAAAATGAGACGCGATCTATCTATACTTACAAGGAAAACAACGGGTCCAGACACCATGGGAGAAGGGAAGGGGTCGGGGGAGGGCAGACATTTTTTTATCGATGGGTCCTCTGGGGAACAGACTGTACGCAACCACAGCGGTTCTAAAGTTTGGGCTTCAGGAGAGTGATCTAAAGTTGTTGAGAACGACTTTGAGCTTAACGTAAAAAGAATGTGTGTTCTTAGGACGTCTTAGGTCATATAAATTGCCAACCGTGATTGGGCTTCTTGTTAGGTATATGTGGGGTGGGGCAGGTGTATGTGGGGTGAGGCAGGTGTATGTGGGGTGAAGCAGGTGTATGTGGGGTGAGGCGGGTGTATGTGGGGTG
>MUZC01000030.1:137436-154705 GCA_002072015.1 Radix auricularia | reverse complement strand
GACAAGAAGACACGGTCCCTAGACAAGAAGACACGGTCCCTAGACAAGAAGACACGGTCCCTAGACAAGAAGACACGGTCCCTAGACAAGAAGACACGGTCCCTAGACAAGAAGACACGGTCCCTAGACAAGAAGACACGGTCCCTAGACAAGAAGACACGGTCCCTAGACAAGAAGACACGGTCCCTAGACAAGAAGACACGGTCCCTAGACAAGAAGACACGGTCCCTAGACAAGAAGACACGGTCCCTAGACAATAAGACACGATTCCTAGAAACGAAGTCACGGTCCCAAGACAAGAAGACACGGTCCCTCCCTAGACAATAAGACACGGTCCCTAGACAAGAAGACACGGTCCCTAGACAAGAAGACACGGTCCCTAGACAAGAAGACACGGTCCCAAGACAAGAAGACACGGTCACTGTATTACCACGAACGTTGGAAGCTGGGCTGGCAATATTTCCCGGCCCCGCGGTATTGATGTGAAAAGAGGAACGAGATTATGATCGAAGCTATCAAAGGCGAGGGGCTAGGGAGGGCTTGGCTAAGAGAGGGAGAGGGGTGGGGGAATCAATTTCTGGACGAGAGAATGAAAGCTCCTGATAGCGATTGGTGCGCCACTCCAAGACACCCACAAATATGGAGAAATTTTTATTTATTTTTTGTTAGAAATATTGAACTTGTCTGGGAAATGTTTATCTATTGATGTGAAATTCTTTTCCTTCTTATTCCATCGCTCTTTAAAAAAAAAAAAGAAAAAGAAAAAGAAAAAAAAAACATAGATGGCAAAATGGAGCTGAGTCCAGAAGTTCAGAAAGTTATTCGGAAATATGTCTAGAACTGACGACAGTCTATGGCTATCATTGTCAGTTGTCACATTGTGGCAGTCTAGACTATGGCTATCATAAATGTCACATTGTGGCAGTCTAGACTATGCCTGTCATAAATGTCACATTGCGACAGTCTAGACTATGGCTGTCGTAAATGTCACATTGTGGCAGTCTAGACTATGGCTATCGTAAATGTCATATTGTGACAGTCTAGACTATTGCTGTCATAAATGTCACATTGTGGCAGTCTAGACTATGGCTGTCGTAAATTTCCCGTTGTGGCATTCTAGATTATGGTTGTCGTAAATGTCACATTGTGGCAGTCTAGACTATGGCTGACATAAATGTCACATTGTGGCAGTCTAGACTATGGCTGACATAAATGTCACATTGTGGCATTCTAGATTATGGCTGTCGTAAATGTCACATTGTGACAGTCTAGACTATTGCTGTCATAAATGTCACATCGTGACAGTCTAGACTATGGCTGTCATAAATGTCACATTGTGGCAGCCATAGTCTATAGACTGCCACAATGTGTCATTTAGGGCAGTCATAATCTAGACCGTTCATATAACACCACTGAGACCGTTCATATAACACCACCAAGACCGTTCATATAACACCACTGAGACAGTTCATATAACACCACTGAGACCGTTCATATAACACCACTGAGACCGTTCATATAACACCACTGAGACCGTTCATATAACACCACTGAGAACGTTCATATAACACCACTGTGACCGTTCATATAACACCACTGAGACCGTTCATATAACACCACTGAGACCGTTCATATAACACCACTGAGACCGTTCATATAACACCACTGAGACCGTTCATATAACACCACTGAGACCGTTCATATAACACCACTGAGACCGTTCATATAACACCACTGAGACCGTTCATATAACACCACTGAGACCGTTCATATAACACCACTGAGACCGTTCATATAACACCACTGAGACCGTACATATAACACCACTGAGACCGTTCANATGAGACTGTTCATATAACACCACTGAGACTGTTCATATAACACCACTGAGACTGTTCATATAACACCACTGAGACCGTTCATATAACACCACTGAGACCTACAAAATGCTGAGGACTACCGTTACGTCGTACGACCGTTCAAGCTCCGCCGGACTTTGAAATGTCCGTCTGTGTTTACGGCTATTTATCTTGTAGGATTTTTAACGCTCGGCTCTTTTGTACGGAAATAGAGATCACTCGAGTGAGGGATAACCCGAGACGTACTAGCGAGAGCCGGTAGACAAAGCGCATTCCAGGTTAGCTCCCATTTCTATTGTTGATGTTTTGGGGAGCCCTCGCCAAGCGTTTAATGGGCGCTTTTCAATTCCATGGACTCGGGGAGGAAGAAAGCGCGAGCGTTGAAGCATGAAGACGTTGGGCTGTTCAATTTGTGTGGACGTCGAAGTCAAAATGTGTCGGATTTCTTTCAAAGCTGACTACTCGAGCGACCCTCGGCAGGGGGTTGAACAAGACCTGAAAATAGGGGATTCTCGTGAGGCGGGAATAAGATACCTTATGACACAAGGTCAAAGTAGTCTCGAGTAAGTGGAAAGAGGAGCTACATGTGAGGGAGTACATGAACGGTTCGGGAGATATTTAGAGAAAGAGAAAGAAAGGAAAGTGAGAGAGAGGGGGAAGTGAGAAGAAAAGAAAGAGAGAGAGAGAGGGGGGTTGGGTAGAGGAATTGAGACAAGAATAATGAAATAATTATAAAAGGTGGCGTAAATAATATAAATAACTTTTGTTTGACACCTGTGTTTGTACGTTTATTGGTAAGAATCATACGGGTGCGGGGGGGGGGGGGCTTTAGCCAAAAACGGGGGTTTATAGACGACTAGGTAGAACAGCGTTGTTGACGGCCGAAGGTTTTTCTGCCCAACCCTCCCCCGCCCCCCCCCAACTCAAAATATTTTTTTTTTTAAACCGAAAAAAACAAAATTTTTGAGCAAAAATCCTTTATATACGATACATAATTAAAATAATGTTCATTATAATGCACATCGCAAAAGCGCACGACAATCCCAAAATAGTATAGAATTTAAAAAAAAAAAAAAACTACTTCAGATCTATATAATACGCACCGCGCGACAGAAAGATATTGAAAAACGTTGTTCAATATAATACGCACCGTATCATTTTTATCGTCGGCACGAGTCTGCCTGCAAGATTTCAGCTTGCTAGAAAAGGGGAAGTGGGTTATAAATCGTTCCAAATTTTTTCGGCAAACAATCAAAGAAAGAATCAAGCAGACGCCACGAGTTATAAAAAATAAATTAAAAAACAAAATCGACAATAAAACAAAAATATTAAAAGAAAAACTAATTTAAGATCTGCAGTTGAAACAATTTCAGCCCAAACACGGTCTTTAAAATATCTATTCCTTTGTGTGGCCTTCTCCCTGCTTCTAAGACAAACAAGTCAATGCTATTAGCCGATGTAAACAACAACCATCGGGAATGGGTAAATTAAGGGTCAGGGTTATTATGGTTATAGTGTTAGGAGAGGGTGCAAGGGTCAGGGTTAATGGTTATAGTGTTAGGGGAGGGTGCTAGGGTCAAGGTTATTATGCTTATAAGTTATAGTGTTAGGGGAGGGTGCTAGGGTCAAGGTTATTATGGTTATAAGTTATAGTGTTAGGGGAGGGTGCAGGGTTATTATGGTTATAGTGTTAGGGGAGGGTTCAAGGGTCAGGGTTATTATGGTTATAGTGTTAGGGTGGGTTCAAGGGTCAGGGTTATTATGGTTATAGTGTTAGGGGAGGGTGCAAGGGTCAGAATTATAACATCATCAATAAATAGGTGACTACGTGAGTTCTCCCAATGTTGATCCGCCCATGCCGCCAGGTGTGGGTTGTGTGAGTAGCACGTACTGCACCCTTTCAACAGCAGACGTGTGACTTCAATTACTGCTGGTGTCGCTTACCTAACCCCGCAGCCACGGCAAATAAACACCGTGCCTGCTCCACAGTTTAGCCACGCTGACCAAGGGCCGCCACTCCAATTAGCCCCCAACGTAACTCCTCATTTCCTTTTGTGAGTGACTCGCCCCTCGCCATCACGTCGACTTGTTCGGCAGAAACGAGAGAACTATTCCCTGCCCCACTCTCCTCCCCCACTTCCCCCCTCTCCTCCCCCACTTCCCCCCGTCGGCACGACCTTGTGCATCACGAATATGTTTACTACTCCTGGCCCTTGTTTAACGTCTAGTTCAACGAGCTGTCGGCGAAAATGAGCTATCTCCCTATTGGATTCTTTAGCAGGAAGATTGTTGGCGTTTTCAAGGGAAATAATAAAGACACGTAAAGTGAGATAGTCGAATACATTTATTGCTTTTCAATAAACTTTTTTATTGGTAATTTTTATTTTCGATTATTTAGTATGAACAGTTCTCAATTACAACGAATACATGTTCGACTTTTGAGTTAATCTGTGATCTGTCTCAGAAAAGTGTAAGTATTTAAATCCTCAATACTATCTAGAGACACAATTTATATTTTTTCATTCGTTCGCTCTCAAATGAACATATAAATAATATATACGTCCACTAAAATATTTAAGCCCCCGAGTTGGCCGAGTCCACGAAGGTAGCACTCGTAAGGGTATCGGCCACATACAATTTTTGTTAAGGGTTACTGAACACATTCCAACACCTTTAAAAGGAGAATAAAGTTCACGAAATAAACGCCGTAACAACAGGATGTACTGTGTGTTTTCCCTCACCGTTCCACATCAGTCTTGTGTTAAGACCGCCATACACCCTCGAAACTTCTTCACAGAGCTGTTTGCCCCATCTCGTTAATGTGTTAATACTCGTGAAAGAAAAAACCCAAACAACCCTACTCCGTTTATCTCATAATGAGACTTTCCCATTCTGTGAAGGGGCTGATGGGTAATGATAATATCCAGAAGTGGATTCCCGCCAATAAACAGCTCCTTAAAGCCGGGCCTGGATGTGAGCAGAAGGCAAGACCAGGAACTATAAACGTCAGACGTGAAACGGGAAGGATGAAGTAGAACCCTCGTATCCCGCGAGTCTTCAGCTAAGAGCTCGTGCGGATTTTTAATACCTTTAAAATGGTCTTTTTGCAATTTTCGTAAAGTGTTTTGTTTGTTGTTTTCTGTCCCGCGGCTTTCAAAAAGGGTTGTGGTGGGGGTGGGGTGGTAACGCATATTTAGGAACGTACATCTGCTGTACTCTGGGCCCGTACATCTGGTGTATATGGGGCTGTCCTCCCTCCTCTTCCCCCCACTAATGTCGTTGTAATGGACGTCAGACTGTGAGGGGAGGATTAAGCTCGGCAGAGATGGCTTTACAGGACACGTGCGACCACAGGAGGGTAGTCTGGGAGAAAAGACAGAAAAGTGTTCAGTCCCCTTGCCTGGGATAGGTCCACTTGCCTGGGATCGGTCCCCTTGCCTGGGGTCGGTCCCCTTGCGTGGCGCTGATCCCCTTGCCTGGGGTCGGTCCCCTTGCCTGGGGCTGGTTCCCTTTCCTGGGGTCGGGCCATTTGACTGGGGTCGGGCCATTTGACTGGGGTCGGTCCACTTGCCTGGGGTCGGTCCCCTTGCGTGGCGCTGATCCACTTGCCTGGGGTCGGTCCCCTTGCCTGGGGCTGGTTCCCTTTCCTGGGGTCGGTCCACTTGCCTGGGGTCGGTCCACTTGCCTGGGGTCGGTCCACTTGTCTAGGGGCGGTCCACTTGCCTGGGGTCGGCCCACTTGCCAGGGGTCGGCCCACTTGCCTGGGGTCGGTCCAATTGCTTAGGGTCGGCCCACTTGCCTGGGGTCGGTCCACTTGCCTGGGGTCGGCCCACTTGCCTGGGGTCGGTCCAATTGCTTAGGGTCGGCCCACTTGCCTGGGGTCGGCCCACTTACCTGGGGTCGGTCCAATTGCTTGGGGTCGGCCCACTTGCCTGGGGTCGGCCCACTTGCCTGGGGTCGGTCCAATTGCTTAGGGTCGGTCCAATTTCTTAGGGTCGGTCCAATTGCTTAGGGTCGGTCCAATTGCTTAGGGTCGGTCCAATTGCTTAGGGTCGGTCCACTTCCTGTAGTTCAGATGATCAAAGACTCTACAATACAATTGAGGACTAGTGAACAATGAAATAGAGAAGTAATGACACATTGGCATTAAAATAGAACTTGGCAGCACAACACTAATCTAATTATACACTCAGATAGACATACGGACAAAACATTTATCTTGGACCGTTTGAAAGAAACACACACACACACACATACACACACACACACGCACGCGCACGCACACGCACACGAACACACACACACACAACACACACACACACACAACACACACACACACAACACACACACACACACACACACAAATCCTCCTTTCCAAAGGGCATTCAGCGTGAAATGGGTAGCCTGAACAAACTTGAAAAGCTAACACATTATCACATTCAAAACTTTAATAATAATGTGATATTGGACATAAACCTTGGATAAGATAAGATAAGATATGATAAGATATGATAAGATATGATAAGAAATGATAAGATATGATAAGATAAGATAAGATAAGATTTACGAAAGGTTTTCCTTTACGGTCGTTTGTTAATTTGTTTCACACCTTGTTTTTTTAGGCGTACACGTTCTCTATTGAACAACTTGTGAACACTTTAAATGGATCACTTTTAATCCCAAGTTATTAACTCTAGACAAACTCTCATCCCGATCCAGAAACAAATTTAAAGTCCTCCCCCACTCTCAAATGAGACACGGTAACAAGATAGTGGGGATAGTGGACGATAGCCCACTTGTATTCTAAGCATCAATTTATCTATTTGAGAGGGGAGACAATCCGCCTTCCCCCGTGGCCGCCAAGTATTGAATCCGCCCCTGACAAGTTCCCCCCTGACCAGTGCCCGAAGGCCCCAGTTCGAGGTTTAAGTTAAGATAAACAGCAAATAATGGCTCATTGATACTGACGCCTAGGGGGAGAAAGAACCGGATGTGACGTGGACATGCCCCCATCTTTATTTGTTGACGTCACTCAGGGTTGAAAGTAATGGCTAGGAATTGAATCTGCAGGGAAATAACAGGAATGACATCAGACTGGATGAAACTGAATACAAATACATGTTGTGATGGTTCAAGTGAGTTATTTCTTGATAACACTCTTTATACTTTTCCCATAAGGAAATAGACTGCTGAATTGTTTTATAACACACTTCTTAAGGGTGTAGTGCTATTAATTAATTTTAAAAAATATTTTAAAGTTCAATAACGCTGAATTCTATTAATTGGCCATGCCTAATAAGGCGGAAATCTATTAATAGAAACATTTGAATATATTTATCTTTAATGGGGGACGAATTTCATAAAAATTTGATAAAAGATACGAGTCAATATGAAAATGTTGTTTATTGAGAAGGAAGTATCCGATCAGGTATTTGTTAATTCAACGTTATTTCAAGACATTTAATTGGACTTGAACAAGAAAAAAACAGTTTCGTAATTTTACTTGCTAACAAATTTGGCGGCTGGATAGCGAAGCAATAGTGCGCTCGCCTCACAAGTTGAGGGGCATGGGATCGAGCCCACGCAAAGTCACAATAAGAATGAAAAAATGACTAACACTAAGAAAGTCCTCTGCTGACCTGGAAGGCAAGGGAATTTGGGCACCCACCAGGTATATCAAGCCCAGAGTAAGCTCTAGTGGAAACATTAGGGATCCCCTACAACCATCGGTCATAGGACTTACCTCTACTTAAACAATTTTGAGAACTTTTTGATTCAACTGTATTTTTGCTTCAAAAACACTATTACGCTAAAATTTAATATACAAATAGTAGAATATTTTTCAAGGAATCATGACGTTTTCCGGACATATAAATGACAAGGCCTATATCTATATGTTCAGTAATTGAACTGAAACTGATATGATTAGTTTTTGGCGTCTGGTCATTGGAACGCTATCATTCAACTGCTGTTTAGTAATAATAATAAAACAACAAACAAACAAGATTTCCCACACAACACATTTCAAGTATAATGTGTCCATGAATATTGTAATGTCCAGTTTTCGACTCAGATGACCGTGACCTTCCGAACCAAAAACGTGACGTGTGATTATTGTAATGCAATATTTTGATAATCAAATCCACACACTTAAGTGGCCCGTCCATCGTGTTCTAGGACAGAATGACCACACTTAAGGGCCCGTCCATCGTGGTCTGGGACCCTCTAAAATGTACTGGGAGCCATAACTCATCTCTATTTACACGAACTTCTGTCACACGTGATATCAAGCTAAATAGGCAATTCCCCGATCGGTGCTCAGTCAGGTTTGTTGTTATTTTCTTGTTGCTGTTTTCAATGGCCAGAGGTAGGGGGTGTGGGTATGGGGGTTGGCTGAGATCGTGAATGGAGTTTTTAGATGGTTGGAGAGGGTTGGCGCCTAGGGTTGTTCGCCCAAATCCTTTTTTTTTCCAGAGATATGATCAGGCAAATTCTCAAAATTTAACATTTTTATAGGATGTCTGTTGTAATTTCACTGCTGTCTGCGGATAAGGTCATTTGGGATTAATCGTAATCTCTCCATTCAACTCCCACTTCGCAGACCCACTCCGAAGACCCACTCCACAGACCCACATTGAGCCCCCTTCACTAAATGACTCCCATTACTCCTAAACAATTAAAACTGCTTCTACCCGTCACCACCTCTTACAACTTCTCCCATCCTCCTGCCCCTCAACCCACCTCCTACTACTTCTCCCATCCTCCTGCCCCTCAACCCAACTCCTACCTCAATTCGAAACCTACCTCCAATCCATTGAAACTATCTCCCAGGCCCACCACCTTATCATCGCTCACCAGGGTCTCACCCACCTCCCATGTCGTCACTCACTTCTGACTCCCACCGTGTCAACTAGTGGACGTGACTAATCCCATCAAAGATAAGTGTAGGTAGTATATGGACGATGTCAAGTGATAGACTCATGCTTGTAATGGTTGCAGTCATCCGATTGAGTGGAACCACAATTTGGAACTGAATTGATTAGTCAGAACGCTGGCAATAATTTGCTTAATTAGGCATGTGAGACACTTAGAAAGCGGGCTGCACTTGGTGATAAGTATTCGAACTTCCATAGACACTCCCCTCACTCGAAAGCCGTTGACGAGATTCACAGACATCTCACATTGCGTTGAGGTTCTCGACATATCTGTACAACTCCATTGTTCCATTCCGAGGCTGAAGATTCTTACAACAATACCGCGCCGGTGCACACCGGTGCGACTCGCGCGACGGATGGATACCACAGCGAGCCTGAACGTTATCAACCTGTATGACTTTACCATCACTTCCGCCAATCCTCACGAGAGAACGTCGAGTCTCCGCGAACGAGAGTTTAATTGGAATAATTTGTGTATAGGGGAGAGAATCTAGGGTATGATATTTTGGATGGGGGGAAAAAGGCGCCCTTTATTATTTTTTTCTTTCCTTCTACTGAGCTGTCTGTTTGGGATCGGGGGGAGGGGGGTAATATCTTCCTCCTGGGGTCTACATCTTCAATGGTTCTCACATATTTGACTTGCATGTTTTTGTCGTTGACAAAATAAATTAAGATAAGTTATTTCGTGCTAGCATTGCAACCTTGATAAAACTTCTGTTTAAAAAATAATACAAGTTTTTTGTGTGTGGAAATTTAGAAATTCAGGTTAGTACAGGGTCTATGATAACGTTTTTTTTTAGTGTTTAATGTATGTACATACTAACTGTGGACAGTGTTGTTATGTACATACTAACTGTGGACATTGTTGTTATGTACATACTAACTGTAGACATTGTTGTTATGTACATACTAACTGTGGACAGTGTTGTTATGTACATACTAACTGTGGACAGTGTTATGTACATACTAACTGTAGACATTGTTGTTATGTACATACTAACTGTAGACATTGTTGTTATGTACATACTAACTGTGGACAGTGTTGTTATGTACATACTAACTGTGGACAGTGTTGTTATGTACATACTAACTGTGGACATTGTTGTTATGTACATACTAACTGTGGACAGTGTTAAGTACATACTAACTGTGGACAGTGTTGTTATGTACATACTAACTGTGGACAGTGTTACTTATTTCTTTAAAGTTTAGAAATCTATACTTTCACATTTCATTTTAGTTTGGTCATAGTGTGTATGTGTGCGTGTGTGTATGTGCGTGTGTATGAAAAGTCAAGAATATTATGTTGTATATTCTCTAGAAAATTTGGTCACTGTGCTAAAATAACATCGGTTCACAAACGTCACGAGATCTTGTAGTTTAAGAAGCACTGTTCTGAAGAGCGTGCTAGAAAGTGGGGGGTGGGGGTGGTGGGTGGGAGAAGGTCGTCACGTTACAACAATAAACTGAGCCGAGCGATGGTTTGGGGATGTGCCCTGGAAGAAGTCTTGGATACTGCACTATGCCCCCCCTGCCCCCAGAATGTGGAGTTAATGGTTTGGTCATGTCTGTAGATAGACTTGGGTCTTACCGTACGCCTTGACGTCACTTGTGTTGTCAAAAGAGGTCTACAGCAGAATTCCAGTTGTTTGGAGATGATCCGATTGCTAGACGACGTGTCTTCTCGTGGGGGTCCGCTCAGCTGTGCGCCATGTTGGGTGTTCGATTGAAACCTACTAAAACCTGCGTTAAGGTAAATAGCTCACAGTGATCTACGGGAGTTGAACCACAATGATCTAGGGGAGTGTGGCCAACAATTATCTAGGGGAGTGTGGCCCACAATGATCTAGGGGAGTGTGGCCAACAATTATCTAGGGGAGTGTGGCCCACAATGATCTAGGGGAGTGTGGCCAACAATTATCTACGGTAGTGTGGCCCACAATGATCTAGGGGAGTGTGGCCAACAATGATCTAGGGGTGTGTGGCCCACAATGATCTAGGGGAGTGTGGCCAACAATTATCTACGGTAGTGTGGCCCACAATTTTATATGTGAAAGAAAGTAGTCAACAAATTGTATAGGCAAGTGTAAGCGACATTTTGTGGTCAAGTCTCGAGCTACAACACAAATCTCACAACGCTATTTTCAACATCTTCGCTATTTTCAACATCTTGGCTATTTTCAACATCTTCGCTATTTTTTTAATCAGGGGCGTAGAAAAAACAACAACAGCACACTTCTTTGTCTGAAGAAATCTTTTCAAATAACTCATCAGGGGGGGATGAGGGGGCTGAGTAATGGGTGGGGAGGCTGCAACTTATTCCTTGAAGTTGCTGCACCTGGCTTGTAAGACTATATTACATGACATATTGTTTCATTTAGCTGGACACATCCTTCTAATCTCTGGCTTAAAACACAACAATCAGGTTTAAATAACTTCCAACAATATTTGTTTAAATGGCCATATGTCGCCCCACTGCCAGACGGGAAACATGTGAAAACAATTTAATCTGATTTAAAAAAAAAATATTTCTGGTGTTTAAATCATTATGTATGTATAGGTTTAATTTAGGATCAATAAACTTAAAAGATTTTGTCATTATTTTCTCACAGAAACTAACACGAAACAAAATATTTTTTTTAAAATGCCTATTTTTTTCCTTCTAAAACTTGACATTGAGGAATTCTAGTTTTAAGTCTTATTATATTACAGCAGTGCTTCTTGTCAGGGGTATGAGAACCACTGCGGTTGTCATTTGGAATATTGCCTGGTCACGGGCTCATGTTTTGAACTCTGAACGAGTTCACTCGAGTTCATGTCACGAGGGGAGCGTTTGCTCAGGCCACGCAAGGTATGTCCAGAGACCCCGGGTATATAACTCGTGGGTCTCGGTGTGTAAGACAGAGACGGACATGATGTTATGTTGTAGAGAGCGGTGAGGTGTAGACAAGTCACCGGTGTCAGAACACGAGATTACCGCAACTGTTAGAGCTGCCGTGTTAGTCTGTAGGACTGGACAGCGGGGCTAGATGGTAACTGAGAGACTCGGAGATAGGTGTTCGTGAGACGACCAGAAGTGTACATAGTTGACAAGCGTCTTGGAATGTAAATAAAGAAGATTGCTGTTAAAAGGACTTGTGTTACATTGATTGTACAACAGTGTTGGTGTGAACTCCGGGAACCATAAACCCTAGAAAACGATACCCGACACTTCTCAAACTAGCTTGTAATTTCCCCGTGGCACCAGGTACCGGTGAACTATCTTCGCTGTACTGACGTAGTGAAATGTAGTTATATTATTTTATTATATGTGCCATAAAGGATTATAATTATATGTTTCTGTCTTTTGTTAATAACGTCCGCGGACCGACAGCGTTTGGCCCACGGACCGGCGGTGATCCGCGGACCACCACTTTGAAAAGCACTGTTGTACAGAACTGCCTTCCAATTTCCCCACCCCAACCAATCCTATCCTACCTACGGCGATCGGATTATTTTTTGCGTTAAGATTGTGTGTACAACTATCTCATATGAATACAAAACCCACGTCAGCACCTCGACATATGCTTCACGGAAGCCTAGAGTTATGGTGTACCACATCTAAGTATATGTGCAAAACTTTCCCCATTAGTACCACTTCCGAGGATACACGCCAGCCTCGTGTTGGAATGTACCCGTTTCCCAGAACGAGGTAAGTAGAACCGTCAGACGAACACGGAAGTCCTTCCGGTGTCTTTCCATCAATGCAACACCCGGAAGAGTTGTGACCGTGTCAGCCATTTTGGATTAATGTAGCATCTGTGTCACCTAATACAGAGGGAAGAATGTACAAAAATTGATTATTATACCAAGTGTCTTCACTCTGATTTTACGGATAATATTTTAAGGCCTGTCTGATAGGGTTATGATTTATGATTTAAAAAAAAGGATGTTAGATATGCTGGAAGGTGGGGGATAAAATAAAGTCATGCACTGGGGCTGTTATTAAACGATGTACTACTGCGGGTTGTGTTCAACTATGTACAGTTTTTTGTACAGTGGTACCTCGGGTTACGAACTTAATACGGCCCAGAACTTGCCCGTAACCCCAATCGTTAATTACCTTGAGCACTGAAATCAGTGAAATGATTACTATATGTGCCAAAAAAAATCGTTCTTATTAAAAAAAATAAAAAAATAAAATAACGCTTCGCGTTGTCTCTGCTGTTTAACAGAAAATTGTGTCTTATGTGCTCTGTAAACTTGATATATGTGTCACCTGGAGTTATTATAAGCATGCGCACCAGGCACTATTATTTTTAGTATTACGTAGTCTATTTGGGCTCAAATTCAGCTATAAATTAAACAAGCCTTTTAGTTTTTTCAGTTACTTATTAAATGCAATTTTAGAAACCTTTAAATTCAACTTGTATATTCATAAGTTTTTTTGTTTTTTTTAAATGTGTTGTCTTCGACCTTATCACCGCACGGTGCCATAGGATCCCAACAATTTGAATACATGACGGCACAGAATATGACACCCCGAGACTTTGATGGATTACCAGCGGCGTGTGAACTCGATGTCTGTTTAGAAATTCCTGCTCAAACCGAAATGCTGTGAATGGAATTTATGTAATATCTCCGCCACTGCAGCAGCGCCCCGGGGCTTTATCCGATAAACCCCCCTTTGATGTTTGTGCTCCACATCAACTTCGAGTCCCTCCCCCTCCCCAACTATATGGCGCCCCCACTGTTTTCCCCCCAACACCATGGCTCAAGTGTTCCCCCCCCCACACACACACGATCCTATTGGCCACCCCCGAAACCCCGATAAAAAAATGTGTGTATATTTATAGCTATGCTATTTACTTTCTGGGTAGCTCTGTAATTATACCTTCTTACAGTCACCCCCCTCCCCCACCGCCCCATCGACCCTGGCGTATTTAAAAACCGGAAGTGGATAATATCTGTTAAAAGTTTGTTAACAAATTTAAATTTAAAAACAATGTAGGTGAGAAAAGAGAGAGAGGAAGTTATTGTTGTTTCAGCTATATTTTGTTGTTTGTGTTTACACAATAAGGCGAGGGGTGTTTGTTATCTTTCCATCAACAAGTGTACGATGCATTCATATTAAAAGCAAACACGGGAAATACAAACGTAAAAAAAAATATTTCCTGAAATAGCTTCTATTGTAAGGGGAATGAACATTTTTACACCAACCAACACCTCATCTACGAAAACCCAAGCACCTCGCCCCCTCCCCCTTAATCTCTGCCCCCAAACTCTGCCCAAACTACGGTTTAAAAATAAAGTCGGCCTATTTTCCTATTCCACACGTTGCCATCAATAATGAAGTTTCTCATTATGGGGAAGCGGTCGGTCTACGGCGACCTTATCATAAGTGTTCATAGAGTTTCACAATTTTCGCCCCGCTCGCAACAGGCGATAAGCAAGGGGGGATAAATATAGATAAGCCAAAATGTCGTAAAAACACCGGCGTTCACAAACACACATTCCTTCGCCACACCACACAAACACTCACACGCCCAAACACTCACACATTCAAACACTCGTATTCAACCAATGATAGAAGCACAGGCGAACGGTGCTATTTTTAGATGTCTTAATGCACTTCAATGAATTTAAGCCTTAAAAAAAAATAAACGCCAAGTTTCTCAGGTGATTTGATAAATAGAATTAACCTTTGAAAAAAAAACACATGCCCCAGGCCCCACGGTATTATCTTGTATTTGACGCTGGAAGCTTCGTGAACGTTGACGTAGTGTTTGGTCTTAATCAACACAATGTTGCCTCTGAGGTTCTTTGGACCGTATGGAAAGTAATATAGTAATATAGATCTACTTGTGTTTAAAGCTGCACATTTTTCTTTGCCCAATTTTACACCCCAAAAATCCCATGTTATGTTTTCCTTATCAAAATTTGCTGCGCGGTAATTCTAAACTGCTGCGTCACGCCAGTCATATATCTGCGGGGCCCGCGCAGCTCAGCAGATTAAAAGGAATAATGGTTATGTTTAGATTTTTTAAAAATAAAATTTTTGGAGAGCAAGTGATCTATAACAGAAAATAAAAACGTTTTGTATCCATGAAAGGGGTGTAGAATATCAGATTGTTAGTGTTTGGGTCCTTGTCCTGTTAATGTCTGGGTCCTTGTCCTGTGTCTGGGTCCTTGTCCTGTAAGTGTCCTTAAAGTTGTAAGATTTTCTGAGAATCGTGGCTTGAATGTAGTTGTGTAACTTTCTAGAACGACAGCGAGTTCAGCCTGCCCTTGTAGAATAGCGTCGCAAACACAAGTTCTGTGTAGAGCTTATTGATCTACGACAGCGGTCTTCATTAGACTCAAACCGTTTCTCGTGGTGGAAGTGGGGCAAGGAAAGACAAGAAGCATGGGAAGGGAGACCAACAAATTATAGTTAAAAATGTCGTGTTGATAAATACGATCATGTTTACTCCGGTATGTACGTAATTGTGTTTGTCTTGTAACTTGTAACACTGGAGGTCGGACACATTTTTTGCACCTTCGTCTGCAACATAAACGAAAATAATCCCGAGAGTAAAAAACCTGACTCTCGTTGTCATGGGTGGAAACTAAGGGAGCATGTTGATAAGTTTACCTAATGGCTTGTCAGTTTTTGGTGGAGAATGCTTGGCGTAGAATACATTTCTGACCTTCACCTTGGGCAGATCATGGCAGCAGTTTAGAGCCATATTGCCAGAGCTGTAATGTGGAGTTAGGGTAATGGAAAATGAGGAATGGAACAAAAGATTAACAGATAGCTTAACGTTATATAGGGGCGCGGTGGTGTAAGTAGTAGCGCGCTGGACTACCGGACCGCTGCAAGAACCCGTGTCGCGGGTTCGAGCCAGTGGTACTGGCAAGGCCCCCGGGGCATTGTGCTAACTACACATTCCCATGCTCGTTAGTGGTCAATGAAACTTGTGAACGCTACTTCACTTGCTCCCATGGACCTTCATGGTCTGTAAGGGATCATTAGCGTTATATGGAAGACTTGACAGTATAAAAAAAAACCAACAACTTCTAGTTCGATCCTGAATTATAAATCTGATTGTGAAGTCACAGCTTTATTGAGGTATATATAATATTGCTAAACAAGCAAATGTATGACAGAGACGAAGTAATGTTATACGAGTCCCATAATGTTCTACTGACAGTGGAGCATTGTACACCACTCAATGAAGATTCAGTAAAGGCCTGTTCTTTGAAAAGGACACACGAGAACCGAATACAAAGGAAGAAAAAAAAATCTCTATGACTTTTATGTTGATTCCCTAAGTAGACTGAGCGGCTATTAAGATAATATAACGTCACTTCCGTTGTCTGGACACAGGGCTCATAGACCCATTGAGAACGCCCCCCTCCCCCAAATTGTTCCGGTAATAAGCCGTCTACATACGCCTCACGTTTGCTGTATGGCCCCCAAAGTCGTAAAGAAGACTTTAGTAACCCAGCTGGGACCTTATGCTCATAATAATCTACAAACTTGTATTGACTTCCCGGATAACATTTTTTAACGACTGACTGAAGTGTTTGTGTTGGTGAGTGCGTCACTGGCAGCGAGACAAATTTCTTCTTTCTTCATGGTGTATAATATATTACTAGATGCGGCCCGCGGCGTAGCATACGCCGCAGACTTGCTCATAAATAGTGCAAAGAAATTAAGGGGGTGAGGGAGAACAGACAAAAACTACATCACGAAGAAATCAGAACAACGCGAATGAACAACCATGTTGTGAAGTCATGTTCGAAAAGAAAGTGGGGAATGAACGGGCACAAACACAAACATTTTTAAAAATTAAAAAAGTAATGTCTTAGCTGGTGCTTGACCCTACAAACTTTCGCGTGTTAGGCGAATGTAATAAACACTACACTGCGAAATACATGATATTGTGTTGTTCTGAAAGAATAAAGTACTTGACCTCAATCGAACGCAACTTTGGTCTCGATGACCACCCCCCTTGTGTAATAACTTTTCTTGGCAGCTGATTGGTCGGTGGGGTCAGACAGCTGGACCATGAGGAGAATTATATATATATATATATATTGATTATGTATTGGATTCTGTTCCTCGTGTCTTAGTTTTTAAACTGTGTCTTTTAGTTCACGTTATTTCAAGGTTTTCCTCCACTGGCTTGTGATATTGCCCATCCGTAATGTTAGTCCAGTTTCACACTGTGGACAATATCCTTACAGCCCTTATGGGGCACAAGTGTGCATTCGTTTGCAGATTTAGATTGATTGTCAATGATGTATTAGTCTGGCTGCCCTCGAATAAATAGTCTGTCCATCTATGGGACATTAGTCTGGCTGCCATCAGGTTAATAGTCTGTCCATCTATGTGGCATTAGTCTGGCTACCCTCGGGTAAATAGTCTGTCCATCTATGTGGCATTAGTCTGGCTACCATCAGGTTAATAGTCTGTCCATCTATGGGGCATTAGTCTGGCTACCATCAGGT
>MUZC01000030.1:107139-124583 GCA_002072015.1 Radix auricularia | reverse complement strand
TGTTACAACACTCGCTAAGACTGTCCGTGTTACAACACTCGCTAAGACTGTCCATGTTACAACACTCGCTAAGACTGTCCGTGTTACAACACTCGCTAAGACTGTCCGTGTTACAACACTCGCTAAGACTGTCCGTGTTACAACACTCGCTAAGACTGTCCGTGTTACAACACTCGCTAAGACTGTCCGTGTTACAACACTCGCTAAGACTGTCCATGTTACAACACTCGCTAAGACTGTCCGTGTTACAACGACATGGTAAAGATGTCCATTCCTGCCGACCAGGTCTGCCCATCAACACCAGTCATTGGGACGATACTTGTTGATTCATTGAGATCACATTGAAGGGAATGAACGATTCATTTTGTCAAATGAGGGACGAGAGTTCGAACAAAGAGTTTAAAACTAAACTACGTCCAGTAAACCTCAACTAATATTTTTGAAGGGGCGGTAAGACGGTGGTTGGGAGAGCTACGATGATATAGTTTTATAGACTTTTTTTTTTACCCCCCCCCCTCCCCCACGGGTCAAATTAATAAAATTTTGAACCCGTATTGTATTAGCAATAAAAATACCCATGTGTTTAGTGTTACAGAGCAAAGAGAATATCAAAATACAGTTAAAAAGTAATAGTTTAAAATTAATAATAAAATACATGTGTGTAATTATTTTTTTTAATTCAGCAAAACGTAATATCTTATTTCCTTCAAATGTTTTTTTCCCTCTCCGTTGAAAAATCTTTATTCTAAAATTCTTTTGTTAAAATTTATTTTATCTTAACCTGGTCAGCTTTTAGACAATTAAATATGATAAAAGTCTCTCCCGAACATGCTTCTCATGTCTTATAGCTCTAAATGGGACGAATTCGGAGACCTCTTCCGGTCATAACGGGTTTATCTTGCTATATCGTATGACATATTTTATGAGACCATAACAAAGAGTCATATGTAGTGTAAAGTTAATATTATCATGGACGGCTTGTCTCCTCTTGTTTTCTCTATCGATATTGGCTCAGTCGTGTACGCGCCATTTATCATTGTTTTATTGGCTAGATGTTGGATGTACAGGGGAGGTAAGGTCTGCACATGCGTCAGTGATACGTGGATATAAGGGACATGGGAGGTGGGGGCGGGGTATATTATGAGTAAATTGGAATGGGGGTCTGGTGGCAAGGGGCGGGAGCAGACAATTTTTGGGGGCGTTTCATGAACTTGGTTGATGTATTTGAAGTCTGGTGTGTGAATGTAGTCTGACCACTGTCCACCGACCGGCTTGTCTGGCGTAACATTCATCAGTCTCGCAGTCTTGAGATCTGCCTTCAGAAGAAACCAACTGTCTCACATGATGTCACGTGTTGTCGTGTGTTGTCACATGCTGTCACGCGTTGTTACATGATGTCACGTGTTGTCACATGATGTCACGTGTAAACCAAGTTACTGGGGGGTAGTGAGGAGTCTTTAGACCTAGAGCATTAAAAGTTCAAGTTAGTTTACCGTTAAAAACTCCCCCCACCCACCCCTCTGCGGGCACATAGTAAAAACTATTTCAGAAAGGAAATAAATAAAGAAACTGTGAAATACACTGACATAATTATATGACATCTCACTGACATAATTAAATGACATCTATAGATATAAATATATTTTAGGAAATAACTGGGATAAACGTAACACTTCATGGATAAACCAAAAATACATTCTGAAACCCAAACCCTAACAACACCCAAAAGACAAGCCAAAAATGTTGCCGTCCGAAGGTAACGATGTTACATTATCGCTGCAGGCCCGCCATCTTGTATTCATCAACCTCTATCTCCAGCACCAATCAGCTCCAATCAGAACCCCTAGCACCAATGAGCACCGCCAGCACCAATCATTAATCAAAACGCCGAAGCACTCACTCGAGGGAGCGCCGCCATTAAATCAAAGTATCAGAGGGCCGAAAATGTTCACTCGAGTACTCGCTGACGGCACACACTTCTCGGCAAGAGATGTTTTCATTACCCAACAGGCAACGGAACGTCTCTGGGTACGGGTGCTGGGCTGGGCTGGGCTGGTAAAATACAAGTCGATTATCTTTTTTCCTTCACAATCTATTATTATCATTATCTAACGTTCGCACGGACAACTCTATATGTTGTATTCGCATTTTTTCCTCCCCTTTCTTTTATGGGCAATATTTGTACATCAAATTACTGAAATGTTTGAGTTAACAACACAGAAACATTCATACAAGTCTATAAATCTATGAACATAGATGAGATATTAGAAAGATGTTGGTAAAATTATGGGATGTCACAATTACATTGAAGGTTAGATTTTTAACGCAATTTCCCATGGGAATAATTACGTTTATACATTTGAAATGTCTGTAGAGCTTGATCCTGCAACTCCTCCTGAACGAGACCAGATAGAGGGTTCGGGTCTTTTGTAAATATGTAAAGGAGGTCTCAAGGATGTGCAAGTGCAATAAAAAAAACGAAAGGTTTATTGGATTTCCTGGAAAATAAAAATAAATCTGCAAAAGTATCTGTATTTTGTCAATATCTCGCCAACCATAATATCTATCGGGTTGAAACAAACGCCAAACGGTAGGCTAATAATATTTAGAACAATGTTGTAGAAGGAATTTTTGAAAAATCTCTTTTCGTTCGACTCCCGTAATTTTAGCAGCAATTTTTTTAAAGCAATTTTTTTGTTTAGTTTCAAAATAATTGATTTGAAATGAATTTTAATTTAATCTAGAATATTCTAAAATGATAGTTAATGGGGTTTTCCCGCTTTTTGAATGCTTATATTAGACTGTTGCGTGGTGTGCATTATATTGACACGTTCTTGGTGTGATGTAACGTGAGGGGATTTGACGTCATATTTGTTCAGTTTCTGAATTACTGATTTGAATCGAGTTTTAATGTAATCTAGAATGATTTCAATTTAATAAAAAAATCTGAAATTCTTTTTGGAAATTTCGTTTTAAATACCCATTCGAGTTTTTATTTCTTGTTTTTACTCGTATCTTAATGTACCTCTTATTTTTTGTATACGCCGAATCTTCTCACCCTTTTTTTTGGAGCTAGTGTCAGTTATTTTCGGGCGTGTTTGAATTAGTGACAGTTATTTTAGGTCATGTTTGAATTAGTGACAGTTATTTGCGGTCGTTTTTTTTTTTTGGAACTAGTAACAGTTATTTGGCATCGGGTTTGAGCTAGTGACAGTTATTTAGGGCTGGGTTAATGATGAACTGAAACACAACCACCGGATCCCGTACCTGAAATAACAAAAGAAGGAAACTGGTGGAGACGAGTTGTGGAATAATTGAATTTTTGTGTGCTCCGTACAGAAAGGAAGAGGTCGCGGCCTGTGTTGTAATTGGGGAGAGAAGGTAAGACGCAAAGCTACCGTTATGAGATATGACAAGAACAGACAACTCCGCACCCGTTCACCGCTCTTATTTGCGCTTTATTGCCCTCCCTTTAAAAAAAAAAACAACAACAAAGGTTATTCGTGTGTTATGATGTGCACTCGTAACGCTTACATAACGATTACATAACGATTACAGCCCGTGTTTTTTCTGATGAATTTATTTTAATTCCTGGAAATCGCTAACAATGATCGGAATCTGGCTACGGATATTCCCTAATGACGTCAACATATTTTATTCAGGGGAAAGAACAACTTCATCTAACTTTGATAATGTTACGTCTACAGAAACGAGAGAAACTTTTTATTACAACTGAAACTAAACAATCAGAAATTAAGCGACAGGGTTATGGTTCTTTACCGTACTCTTTTTGAGCTAAGACTCGTGATGTCTGGTTAGATTTGACAATTGACAGCTCCAAGTCAAATATCAGGTGAAGGTAATATCAATGACCAACTGGCCAATGACTCTAAGAGCGTATGGACCCAAAGATCGGGTGAGGGTCAATAGCGTGGGGCCAGGCTTGTAGAAGGTACCTGACATTTGTTATTATTCCAGTCCCGCGACGTGTGCTGAGCTCCACCAACTAATAAATAAAACATTAAAAAAAAAACAACCTCGCGCCATTACACGAGAGCACTGCCCCCTGGTAGAAGAGTCATCCAACACGAGTCTTGGGGGTCGAGATGAGGGCGAGTCTGAGACGGTCGTAACCAAGCAATAGAGCGGCATTCGTGAGCCATTGGGTGTAATCTGCCATTTCTGAACTGCTGGATTCAAATTGCATCAAAACGCACATTTGTATTCCAGTACACGAGATCTCCGCGAGGATGTTCCAAACGAGGGTGGGGGAAAGGGGGAAAGGGAGGGACGGCGTTCTCTGTGGGGAATTCAAGGAGGTTAAGGGGGTGGGAGGGGGGTTCTTTGTCTACATATCTCGATAAAATTATTCTTTACTTTGTGCTTTGTTTAAAAAAATGCCTAGGAAATATATCGTTGTATGAGGTGGGGCGGAATAACATTAATTTACTAGCAGATAAACCCGTTCTCAGCTTGGATGAGTTATTAAAATATTTTTCAGGCTGGTATCTGTATAAAAAAGGCGTCGTAGCAAAAACGATACGCCCATGATTATTGGCCCACCTGTGTTTTGTCTTGTTGTCTCCATACATTCCTTGAACGTTGATGGACAGTTTCCCTGGTAGTTTAACTGACCGGCCTCAAGCTGACTTGAGCAGAACTTTAATCCTTGTCGTGTGGGAAGGGAGGGGTTAAAAAATAGAGTATATGAAATTTTTTTAAAATTCTATTCTTGCGGTTATGTTCGCTTGATATTTAAAAATCTATGCCTTATTCTTATTGTTATTATTGTATATTTGTTATTATTTTTTTATCCACTGAAAACAAGCTTTTTTGCCTCTTGGAGAATGAAATGATCAGTCTCAGATGCCCACTCTTTTAAAGCAGTATACAATACAAACTTTTCAAAAATAGGTTTCTTTATATTAGAGCAGTCAAAAGAAAAGTGATTCAACTTTAACATTTTTTACTTTCACCGTTCACACTCCGTTCCACTTTCACTCTCTCATCCCTCCTCCCTCTTCCTCCTAATCGTGTTTGATTTGCCTCTTCCCTCTTTCCACTATTTCCCAACATGCCCCCTGTTCAAATCATGCTTAACTTTGTCTTTCCCAGCATACAAATTGTGTGTTATTCACTTAGCTAGACATAAAAATGCCATTGTTACAACTGTGTTGAAGGAAAATAACAATGCGGTTTTTTTTTCTCCTCAGGCAACTGCATAACTCCACTCGGCATGCACTCGTATGAGATACCTGACAAGGCGATCACAGCGAGTTCATCTTACGACAAGGCCTCGGTGGGACCGGAGAACGCGAGGTAAGTTGGCTTGCTAGAAATAAGTCTTTGAGGCGGATTGGCACTTCGGGAAAAGACGTCGGGCTGTTGTCTAGGATGGTTTTCTGGCGGTTTGGGATTGCAGTGTTGCTCTAGGGCAGGGGTCTCCAAAATACGGCCCATGGGCCAGATGCGGCCCGTGAGGCCCTCTCATTCGGCTCCATTGAGACCTTTTAATCTAAAGAAAAGAAAGGAAAAAGAAAAATATACTATTTTTACCAGTAGTTTACCACAAAACTTAGTAGTTGGGGGTCAATAGACGGTCCTCAAACTGCTGTTTGGCAGTTAATGTGGCCCTCCGGCAGAAAAGAGACCCCTGCTATAGGGTATGGCTGGATGATGATTGCGTTATTGTATGAGAATAATGGGATGGCTACTTACATGCATATGATGGCTACTTACATGTATGTGATGGCTACTTACATGTATGTGATGGCTACTTACATGTATGTGATGGCTACTTACATGTATGTGATGGCTACTTACATGCATGTGATGGCTACTTACATGTATGGGATGGCTACTTACATGCATATGATGGCTACTTACATGCATGTGATGGCTACTTATATGCATGTGATGGCTACTTACATGTATGGGATGGCTACATACATGTATGTGATGAGTATATGTTGTACATTGTTACAATAGTTGGCAGCCACGTCAATGAGTATATGTTGTACATTGTTACAATAGTTGGCAGCCACGTCAATGAGCATATGTTGTACATTGTTACAATAGTTGGCAGCCACGTTAATGAGTATATGTTGTACATTGTTACAATAGTTGGCAGCCACGTCAATGAGCATATGTTGTACATTGTTACAATAGTTGGCAGCCACGTCAATGAGCATATGTTGTACATTGTTACAATAGTTGGCAGCCACCATCACACATTTTTGAATCTCAACGCTGAGACTAGTCCTGGCAAGACCTACCACTCTCTGGGATTCCCCGATATCGAGTTATTGCTCTTGTCATACATGTGTCGTCACGAGGAAGGAGCGGAATGGCGGAGTTGCTGCTGCGCATGCGCATGGGATGCCATGACTTTAAAGGTGTATTTCATGACACTATCAGGACAACTATTAGCTGGGGCAGGGGGGGTCGTCACAAGAAATAGTCCAGACACAATATGGCAGACGGTAGAGGTAGGGACTATTTGTTTAACAACTCCCACTTTTAAAGAATGTCCTACCTCGGTTTGCGTATAAATATCTTCAATCCGGTTTCATACAGTTTCTTTAAACTTGCTCAGTTCTTCAGTACATTGGTTCGCATTCATAACAATAAAAATATTTTTTTAATATTAGAGATCGCACATGTGTGTTTAGGGATTGCACATGTGTGTTCAGAGATAGCACATGTGTGTTCATAGAATGCACATGTGTGTTCAGAGATATCACATGTGTGTTCAGAGATAGTTAGGCGACTGGGTAATGTGTGGAAGCCCCATAGCTGTGGCCTGTGACCGCTGCATCACTTGCAAACAGATCATCTGTCAAGTTCTGTGGATGCAATTATCTTCTTCATAGAAGGAGCATCTGTATATCTAAAATAAGATAAGATAAGATTGCACTAGTGTGTTCATAGATTACACATGTGTCTTCATAGATTGCACATGTGTGTTCAGGGATTGCACATGTGTGTTCAGAGATATCACATGTGTGTTCAGAGATATCACATGTGTGATCATAGATTACACATGTGTCTTCATAGATTGCACATGTGTGCTCAGAGATTGCACATGTGTGTTCAGATTTGATCTCTAAGTCATGTCAAATGTCTGTGTATGTCTGAGGTCATATTTAAGAGAAATGAATGCTAAGATGCCACCCAAACTGTGAACGCCAGTAACCTTTGACCCACGCCCTTGTACATTGCTCAGACTCTCTTCTAAGTCAATAGAACCAAGTAGAAAATCAAATGAGTGGGTAACCAACGTTAAATGTTGTCCACACCCCACACATTAAACGAATTAAATCAGTCAAATAAATGAAAGTACAATGTATATTTATTTCCCATGTCATTTCTTATCAATTCTGTAGTTTCAATATCAGTTATTTTTAAAGTTAACAATTGTTCAGTTATTTTAATGCGATGGCAATGCGATAGGTATTAGGGAGGGTGTCTTCAATTACGCGCCATCTTGACTAGGGGAGTGAATGGGGGAAAGACTTTGAAATAACCCTCTCAAGGGAGTTAAATTAGCCGTATTCTATTTACCCCACGCCGGAAGCTGGAGGGTGAATTCCCCTCGCCCCTTGATAAATCTTTTAATAGTTGAACCTAATTAAACACTTAAAACACACACAAACAGCACCAGGCTCTATTACGGAGAGCTGTGTTTTCCATGGGGGCTTTGTGCTTTTAAATAGCTCGAGTTTTTTTTTCTTTTTCCTCTCCTGTTGGGATGAGACCAAGACAGGATCTGAGGAAGAGTTTCTGGCATTGTGGATTGAAACGTTGTTTTTAAGAGATCACGACGGTTCAGTCAGATCAGCGGCGTATCTACAGTTTTTTTTTGAGGTCACGGTCGGTATTACTCGGTATTTAAGAGCGCCCCTTTCCAGATAAAACAAACAACAAACAAAGAATCAAACTGTGCAAGAAAACTATGTGCACCAAACAAACATGCCCATCACCTGGTGACATCACATGCGGGTTTTTGTTTGGTAAAATCAGTTTAACGTGGACATATTTGGACATTGGGGCTAGGTCCACCACAGTCCCGTTATATCGGAGCGGGTAACAATGCCAGCAGTATCTGCCCAAAGTCTTGTCTCATAAAAACTGTCATTTCCTGGTCTATTGGCCCTTAAATAAAGGACCAAGTAAACAGGACCTTGACATTCATCTGCATTCAGCATTAGTTTTGACCGTTGTGTGTGTATGTGTGTGTGTGTATGTGTATGTGTGAGTTTGTACATGCCCCGGGGGGGGGGAGGTATGATGAAATTTACGGCCTATCAGCATCACTTCAAGTCTGTTTCGCCTCGGGGTTCTATGTGAATACTCATCAGTGCAGTCTGTTAGTTGTCGGATGAATTGTTGGACTATCGGTTCCTTACAGTTGACCGCTCTCGGACAACGAGTTTCTGTGACCACAAAGTCAATGTCCTGGCGAAGAAAAGAAGAGAAGATCACTCTCATGTACACGGTTGATATGTGAGGGAAACAGGTTTATATATGACGTCATCCCTCAGATATCGGAGTTGAGAAGCATTGCAATGTAGTGGTGGGGTTGTAATGGAGGGTTGTAGTGGTGGGGTTGTAGTGGTGGGATTGTGTTGGAGGGTTGTAATGGTGGGGGGGGGGGTTGCAGAATACGTTGACCTCATGAAAGTGAAACATTTTACTTTTGCCCCCACCCCCCTCCGAATGTTCTACATATGCCTTGTATCACATTTTTTACTCACCGGGATTAAAAGGGGGAAATCACTCTGACTGACTGGGCCGACAACAAAGCCATACTTGTCTCTACCACTCGACATACCGCTGCTCTAACCCCGGGTCGTCTGCCGGATTCATTTAAGAACCACTGGTTTCTCCAGTCCAGGGATGTAACTTGATGCCGCCCCAAACATCGTCCTTGTTCCCCCTCCCCCCCGTTCCTTTGCGGTGCTCCCCCAAACGGTCTTTGGTACGTATTTAAGTGCATTTTGCCCTAGGGTCGGGAGAGGAGAAAAAGGGGATGTGGGTGGGTGGGGTGGGGGCTT
This sequence comes from Radix auricularia, assembly GCA_002072015.1. Taxonomy (NCBI): domain Eukaryota; kingdom Metazoa; phylum Mollusca; class Gastropoda; family Lymnaeidae; genus Radix; species Radix auricularia. The sequence goes on along the minus strand of MUZC01000030.1, from coordinate 115,527 downwards.
AGATCTGTGTTTAAAGTCTGCATTCTACAAGTGCAGGGCTGACAGGAGGTATTGTGGGAGGAGTGGGGGTAAGGGGGGAGGGGGCTCATTCATCATGTTGAGACAGTTTTACCTACTGACTACATTGTGTTTGGTTCTATCTTGTCAGGGGTTCTCACGTTAACTCATAACTCGACAGCTTCGTGTTGGTTCTATCCCGTCAGGGGTTCTCACTTTAACTCATAACTCGACAGCCTCGTGTTGGTTCTATCCCGTCAATGGTTCTCACTTTAACTCATAACTTGACAGCCTCGTGTTGGTTCTATCCTGTCAAGGGTTCTCGCATTATCATTAACTCATAACTCGACAGCATCGTTATCTGTCTTATCAAGGGTTCTCACATTAACTCATAACGCGACAGCACCGGGCTGTGTTCTGTGTTATCAAGGGTTCTCCCGTTAACGCATACCCCGTCAGGATGTTGTTGGCTCTGTCTGGTCAAGGGTTCTCGCGTTTAGTCATAACCCGACTACATCGGGTTGACTCCCGGTTGTCATTTAAGATCACAAGGCTCAGAAGAAACGACCCATAACTCAATTCATTTTCTTCTTGCAAAATCAGTTTCTTTAAACACGTGTCTCTGTATGCAAGATGCCATAGACTAAACATATAATGGAAATATTGCTAATGTCAGACATGCAGGTCCCTGTTAGAGAAAGAAAGAAAAATAAGCCGCTTGCCGCCCCTACACCTTGATGAAAAGTGCACGATAATACACTTGAGAATCACGTAATTGAATTACGACCGGATTCTCTGTGTGCCCACACTTGGCATCAAGGTGAGGACGTCTTCTTATCAGACTCAAACCTGTTTCACGTGAGTCTCTTGTCAGCCCCTCCTCCCACCAGCCCCGCCCATCCTCCCACCNCCCCTTCTCCCACCAGCCCCGCCCCTTCTCCCACCAGTTCCGCCCTCCTTCCACCATCCCCTCCTCCCACCAACCCATCCTCCAACCAGCCCCTCCTCCCACCAACCCCACCTCCCACCATTCTCTTCTCTCACCAGCCCCTCCTCAAACCAGCCCCTCCTCCCACTAACCTCTCCTCCCACTAACCTCTCATCCCACCAGCCCCAACCCTGCTCACACCAACCCCTCCTCACACCCACCAACCCTCCTTCTACTATCCCCTCCTCCCATCAACCCCTTCCAATTAGCCCCTCCTTCCATCGGCGTCTCGTCATTACCCCCGCTATAGACTTGTAATTTTATGTGAATGTATTCATTGAGTAGACCATGAAATTACTTGCCTTATGTCCCTTGTGTCAGCCATAAATTGTATTGAAGTGTTTTTATGGGCCGGGACCAAACTAATCTCGACCAGGTGTTTCACTTTTCCCCTCAATGTCAAGATGAGTGTAGCGTACTTGTCCTAATGGTACTGAAGTCACGTGATAGGAAGACTCCATTAAAAGACTGCGACCATTCATCTGTCTTCTCAACGGTATTTACATATTTATTTGTCTAAGAAGATTATTTTTAAAGAAAAGTTTCTAAAAAATATGGTTTAGGTATCGTTTGTTTTTTGTAAAACCCCTCCCGCCTCTCAATGATCTATATTTCCCAACTACTCATTGATCTATATTTACCAACAACTCATTGATCTATATTAACTAACAACTCAATATTCACTAATAACTCTCTATTCTCTAAACAGTTTTCAAGGGCATCGGCCTCAGTCTATCTCTGTCCCAGGTCTTATATGGAAAATACCTTTCTAATATCAATCCCATTTGGTCTGTGGAAATTAGTAAAAATCCAAACCCTGCCACCCCCTACACCCAGGTCCAGCAGCCATAACCTTGACTAACTGAGGGAGTCCGTCAGTTCATCAAATAACACGAGACACGGACAGGTGAAGTTTTAGCGTCCACAGTCATGAGTCCAAGCTCAGGTAACACGTCTGCTGGACGGTTGCCTGGAGCCGTTATTCTTATGTTGGATTGCAACATTCAGTTTATGTAGGCAACTATTATTCAATAATGTAGGCAACTATTATTCAATGGAAAAGTTTTTAACCAAATGAAACATTAACTTAAAATATATATATATTATTTTTTAAAAAAATAATCTAAAATTCGACATGTTGGTGTACCCAATGACCCAATTCGAGTTCGAATCCACACGAAGGTGAGGTCACCCAGCTCCGAATGGGTACCTAACTAGACAATAGTTAGGCGGCTGGGGTAATGCGTGGAACCCCTATAGCCGTGGCCTGTGACCGCTGCATCACTTGCCAACAGATAATCTCGCATGGTCTGTGGACGCAATTATCTTCTGCATAGAAGGAGCGTCTGTATATCTAAGAAGAAGAAGATGACCTATCGGGATTCTGTAATAATTCATTGTTTAATCACAATCTGGACGTAATCTGGGTGTGGACATCAGAGATAATTTATTGAATCAACTCCGCTAACATCGTACGCCGACAGTATCCAGATGCAGGAGATTTTTTTGTTTTCTTTCGTTGGGCACAGACAGCAAGTCGTCTGCTGAAGAAAGCTCCACGCATCGTGGCTGGCATAGGTGTGGAACAACACTCCTAAGTGTCTCCCCCTCTCGGGCCCCCGCGTGACTCTGACTCGCTACATTCCGGAGTCGGTTCCATTAACTCCCCTGACGCTGTCCGCAGTCTGACTGGAACATCGCTAGGAATGTAGATGGAGGTTTTATGTTGATGACCGTCTACTCGCATTGGACGGCCGTTTTGGATTAAGTCAACGTTAAGTCTCCCCGACCCGTCATGGTTTGAATTAGATGAAGCGTGTCAACGATGACCTCAACATTAGGGATGAATGATGAGGAAGTGGGGAGGGGGGAAGGGGGTGGAGTAAATGTTAAAAATAAGAAACTGTTGACGGAAACAGCAGAGAACTTTTGATGTCAGGTGTAGCCTCACGATTTGGGATTTAATTTTTCACCTTTGTCAGAACCTGTGATACTAAATTGTTTCAATAGATAGTTGAAATATTCGTGGACAAGTCCGTCCATATAATGCTGTTTACATGTTATTGGTATAACATACAGGCAATAAATAGTTCATCATATAAGTCGTTGTTTTTAGAACCGTTTTTACTTGAGTGCATGATCACAAACATTTCCAACTACTGTATATATTGTGTAAGTCATCAGTCAAATTGACGTCATTCAAACACTTAGAGTGCATTGTCACAAACATTTCCAACTATATATTGTGTAAGTCATCAGTCAAATTGACGTCATTCAAACACTTAGAGTGCATTGTCACAAACATATCCAACTATATATTGTGTAAGTCATCAGTGAAATTGACGTCATTCAAACACTTAGAGTGCATTGTCACAAACATTTCCAACTTTATTATTGTGTAAGTCATCAGTCAAATTGACGTCATTCAAACACTTACACATCAAACTAAATCAGTGATCAGCGTGGCTCTCATGTCAAACTGTCAGATAATAAAGTAAGAGGAAGTACTCTATTGGTTTTTATTTACTGGCATTAATTTGATGAGGGATGGAGTTATTATTGGTTGCCTTGCTGACTCCGTGTTTAAAAACTTGTAGACCTTGACCCGTGACGTAACATGTTGGGTTTGTTATGACAAGGTCAATCACATAACATTTAGAAAGTTGTAGACCTTGACCCGTGACGTAACATGTTGAGTTTGTTATGACAAGGTCAATCACATTAACAAACATTTAGAAACCTGTAGACCTTGACCCGTGACGTAAAATGTTGAGTTTGTTACGACAAGGTCATTCACATAAACAAACATTTAAACATTATTTTTTTCTTTTAAATGGTATTTTCAACTCTGTGTTTTAAAAAATATTTAAAATTTCTTTAAAAATTACTAACAAAAATTGAGTTGCTATACAAAGTAACTTTTACCACTAACTTACATGCTCTTCGCCTCTGACAAGTGACAACCCAGTCACGTACCTTGACATTAAGAACCTGACAACCCAGTCACGTACCTTGACATCAAGACGCCTGACAACCCAGTTACGTACCTTGACATCAAGAACCTGACAACCCATCAGGAGGTGGTTGGCGCATTACTTCTTAGACCAGAAGTATTAACACAAAATACCTTTAACAAGTGTATCTTAATAACAGTATCTATAACAATGCCCCCCCCCCTTACAGTTCATCAACCCAGCTGTCATCCACCAAAAAGCCAGCCCCCACCCTTTTTTTCCCTTTCCTCCAAACTGAATATTGCGCCCTGGCCTGACGGTGTCCTTCACTCACCATAGAGTCAGTAAGTTGTATGGTTCTCTGAGGACGCCGCGTCATCTCACAGCACATCGTCCCCAACAAAAGCGATCGTTTGACGAGATCTCGTGAAGTCACAGTTTGAAAGGACGGTCGAGGGCGGCGTGGAGTGGATCTTAATGCCGGGGATTAGAGCTGGGCCACGTTGAGAACGTCAAGAAATTCAGGACTTGACGAATGGGAGGAGGAGGTTGTGGAGTCGATTGGCTGGGGGTCATGTAGTCGGGGTCGAATAGAAGTAGTCGTGGAGGAAGGGTCGATGAGTAGGGATCGTGGTGTAAGGGTTTTGGAGTCAATAATGGTTTCAAGGATGCGTCTGTATTTGATCCATAATTAAAATATTTCATCTATTACCTAACATGATAGAGATTTCTTTAAAAAATTTGATTTAAAACATTTTCTCCCCTGAAATATATAGGTATTGGCTGTAGAATTTTTTGTTAAATTCCGATTTCGATACTTTTTTTCTTTTCTTTCTCTTTTCGTCTGTTACTTGATGACGTCTGCCCCGTCACAGCAACCCAACCGTAGACAGTGTCATTACAGGGCAACACAAGCCGGGGGCTCAGCTCGCTTTAAGCCACTATCTGACCTCAACAGCGTTTAGACGTTGTTTAAAATGTAAGCCGATATCTACAGCGCGGCGTGGGTTGGTGTCTCCATGGTGGTGAAAATGCCTGGCAGTCCAAGTTTTCAAATTAAAAAAAAAAATGTTTGGTGTTGTTTAAAAAACAAAGGTTTACTTTTAGAATAATTCAAACCGTATCTTGGGTATTTTGAGTCCCAAACGACTCCGGAGTACAATTTGGGCGGAAGTGAAGGAGACTCTGGTGGGGAGAGACACAAGCTACGTCATGACGTGTATGAGTTCCGACACAATGACTCGTGTCAACTGTGACCATACACCTCCCCACCCGACCCCACCCCACCAGCTGTATACAGAGTGGTCCAAATGTTAGGGATGAAGTGAGCAGACGGGTGTAAAAGGACAGACTGTCCTTGACTGTACGTGAGAAAAAGGATCAGATAGAGAGAGAGAGACAGACAGGCGGACCAAGAGAGAGAGGAGAGATGCAGGAAGAGAAAGCGACGAGAGATTGGTATCTCCGATGAAGACGTCCCTCTCCACCACGGGTCTCCCGCTATCTCTTATTGTGATCCGCCGCTGACAGCGACTCGTTAAACCACGTCACTCTTCCACCCACGTGACTGCTACAAACCACGTGACCGCTACCATCGGGGAGAAATGAAAAGAAAGTTATTTTTAAATGGCGGCACTTTATGGAAAGATTGGATCCACATTTCCTACGTCTGCTAGATGCCGCGCTAAAAACTTACAAATGGATGTGAGAGAGTTATCTTTCCTTACATTTAATGAGTCGTTACAATAGATTAGATTAATTAACCCAGGTCTGCTATCTTTGACAAGCGAGGGGCGGGGGTGGGGGTCTGGTATGTTATTGAACAGAAGATAGCGTAACTGACCGTTCCTCTGGGTAGTGTAACTGACCGTTCCTCTGGGTAGTGTAACTGACCGTTCCTCTGGGTAGTGTAACGTTGTTGTAACTTTGAGACAGTTGTGGTGAGAATGACGTTGTGGAGCGGATGAAGGAAATTCCTTCTATTTAAAATAGTATCCGAAAAAAAAAACACACATAAGTAATTTCAAAATAGCCATACTTTTGAAAAAAGCTATTCGTTTGAAATTAGCCATTCCTTTTTAAAAAGCAACTCCATACATAATAGCCTAACATAGCCAAACCTTAAAATTATGCATTTATTTTTGAAAAAGACACGCATTTCAATTTCCTTTCTAATTAGCCATTAATTTCCACATATCAACTCATTTCAGTATAGCCACTTATTTCAGTTTAACCAATAATTTCAACATAGCCACTCCTATCAACGAAGCCACTTATTTTAATATAACCACTTATTTCAATATAACAACTTATTTCAATATAACAACTTATTTCAATATAACCACTTATTTCAACAAATACCCTTAGGGGCTTGTCAGTAAACGGTTTTAGATTTTGATAAATTGTGTCCCATGCCTTAAATTGGATAAGCTAATGATTCGGCCCCCTGCCCGCTCCCCAAGAGAGAACTTAGTAATGGTCAGATCTGTCTTGGATGTGGAGACAGAAAGGGTGGGGACAGAACGGGTGGGGCGGGTCATCTATAGATTCCATCAAATGTGTTTGTTTTTTAAACAAGGAAGAAGGAAAAATATGGTGGTTACGTCATTAACTTACATATGTATAGCAGAGACTCGTTGATGGACGGCCACATCCCAATGGACGGCCTCTTCCCTATGGACGGCCACCTCTCAATGGACGGCCTCTTCCCTATGGACGGCCTCCTCTCAATAGACGGCCTCTTCCCCATGGACGGCCATCTCCCCATGGACGGCCACCTCCCCATGGACGGCCTCCTACCTATGGATGGCCATCTCCCCATTGTCGGCCATCTCCCCAAGGACGGCCACCTACCAATGGACGGCCACCTCCCATGGATGGCCAGCTCCCTATGAACGGCCTCCTACCAATGGACGGCCATCTCCCCATGGACGGCCAGCCTTGATCGATGGGACAACTGATAACTGTGATACATTGTAAGAGTCGTCTGCACGCCTAATGTTGACGGAGATCGTTGTCAAATCCGCCCCTGAACCCCCGGCACGCGGGGACGTTGGAAGGGAGATCACATTGATTTCGGATTAAAGGAGCCTTTTCACCCAGACGTCTATGAGGTATAACAAAGATTGGACAAGGGATATAGAACCTAATATCTATTTTCAATCAAATTCTCTTGTCCTTTTAAAAGAAATGGTTCTGAAGCACTTCTGCTGAACCATATCAGTAAAAGAAATACACCAACAAATGTGTGCCGATCGAAAGACAAGCGAGGGTTAAACTCATTGCGAGATCACAGTAAACAAAATTTGACGAAAAAAAAGATATAAATGATAATCAGTGTCATTTGATGTTATATGACTTTAGAGAGTATGATAACAACATCTTTAACCTGATGATATCATCGTCTTTTTTCACGTTGTAAATCTGAAACAACTAAACTGAAAAGTCATTAAAACCAGCAACTGGCGTGTCTGAAGTTGAAGCCCCTGCAGCTTTCTTTTAACTTTGACAAGGCGTGGCGTGTACATGGACGTTGACAAGGCGTGGTATGTACAGGGACGTTGACAAGGCGCGGCGTGTACATGGACGTTGACAAGGCGTGGCGTGTACCGGGACGTTGACAAGGCGTGGCGTGTACATGGACGTTGACAAGGCGTGGCGTGTACATGGACGTTGACAAGGCGTGGCGTGTAGAGGGACGTTGACAAGGCGTGTAGAGGGACGTTGACAAGGCGTGGCGTGTAGAGGGACGTTGACAAAGCGTGGCGTGTAGAGGGACGTTGACAAAGCGTGGCGTGTAGAGGGACGTTGACAAAGCGTGGCGTGTAGAGGGACGTTGACAAGGCGTGGCGTGTAGAGGGACGTTGACAAGGCGTGGCGTGTAGAGGGACGTTGACAAGGCGTGGCGTGTAGAGGGACGTTGACAAAGCGTGGCATGTAGAGGGACGTTGACAAGGCTTGGCGTGTAGAGGGACGTTGACAAGGCGTGGCATGTACCGGGACGTTGACAAAGCGTGGCATGTAGAGGGACGTTGACAAGGCGTGGTGTGTAAAGGGACGTTGACAAGGCGTGGCATGTAGAGGGACGTTGACAAGGCGTGGCATGTAGAGGGACGTTGACAAGGCGTGGCATGTAGAGGGACGTTGACAAGGCGTGGCATGTACAAGGACGTTTGAAACTACTTTGTGGCTGAGATAGAGTTAGACAGAACCAGTGCTAGGAGATGGGAATTGTACATCACTGTATGTTTTCGGAATGCGGTCTTGATTTGTACTCCCGGTAGTGTATGCTGTGCTTTATGTTAGCTATTCAATATGTTAGCTGTACTATATGTTAGCTGTACTATATGTTAGCTGTACTATATGTTAGCTGTACTATATGTTAGCTATTCAATATGTTAGCTGTACTATATGTTAGCTGTACTATATGTTAGCTGTACTATATGTTAG
>MUZC01000030.1:76527-100153 GCA_002072015.1 Radix auricularia | reverse complement strand
GGTGGTTGTGTGGGATAGGGAAGGGGGGGTGGGGCGATAAAATTTTATTTACATTTCACCTGAGACAGATCTGATGTCGAAAGTGGAAGCCGCGTTAAATTCGTGAAGTCTTTAAAAAAATAGGTTTTTGTTTTCTTATTTATTAGTGTCTACAAAAAAGATTTGGGGGGGGGGGTTGATAAAGAGAAAAGTATTTAAGCTTGGATACACATTGTTTACCGGAGTTGTCGCAGATCGAAGTGCTACGGAACAAATCAGAGTCGTTTTTTTATAACTGAATAACTAAGGAAGATGGAATTCAATCAAAAGAACCTTTATGACCACTGTTGACAAGTTCTTCTTTTGTTGCCTTAAGTCACTTGTGTATACGTGTACTACGTGTCTGACTATTATATATTACATATTTAGGCCAGTGTACAGATTCTGACAGGAATAGAAGTTCTATTTAGAAACGTCATTTTCCTTTCTTTTCAATATCTAATTTAACGCTAGTTGATATTTGCCAAGGAAACGGATATATATATATATATTTTAAAAAAAAAAAAAAAAACAAGAGAAAAAAAACCGCGAACCAGGAATTAGAAAATAAAAACGGTGTGTTTATTTTCCTAAAGGTTTCTATCTGTTTGGCACGACACTTAACCATTGACGTGAGGCAGTTGGGCTTTAGAGTAGCGGCCCTTGAGTACCTGGACGCTGGGGCAACTGGATACCTGGTTTGTTTGAGGCGAGGCGCGTGACGGGTTTCGGGGGAGGGGGGTGGAAAAAAAGTGAAAGCTAAAAACAACGCCCTGGGGGGAAAAACACAGACTCATCCAGCTCTCCAATTTTGGGGAATTCTCAGGGCATAGGCCAGAACTTGGGGATGTTGAGGGGAAAAGAAAAACAGACGGGAAAATATTTGGTTACCAAAGAAGAAAAAACAAACAAAAACAAATAGGCGTATTTAAAAATACCTGGAACTTTGAGGGAGGCGATTGGGTAAGAGAGTAAGTAGGGTTAGAGGTCAATAATGTTGATGTCACGTGTAACTATTACATTAATTAAAAATAGAGGGCGATGTTTTGTAATGGTGTGGCTTGTTATCGTTACATTGCGTACTTTGGGTCTAAAGAGAGCACTTTATGTTACTGTAGAAGTAGGAGTCAATAAATAACATATGGTGTCAAGGACGATATTATTTTATTTAACAAAATATTCTTTATTGAAGTCATTTAAAAGTTATTAAAAATTTACTCTAAATGGACTTTACCTGGGTGAATCTTTCAGGATCTTTGATGGTATTTGATGATCTTTGATGTCAGTTGATGATCTTTGATAATATTTGATGATCTTTGATAATATTTGATGATCTATGATCATATTTGATGATCGTTGATAATATTTGATGATCTTTGTTCATATTTGATGATCTTTGAACATATGTGATGATTTTTGGTCATATATGACGATTTTTGGTCATATTTGATGATTTTTGGTCATATTTGATTATCTTTCATCATATTTGATGATCTTTGATCATATTTGATGATCCTTGATCATATTTGATTATCTTTGATGCTATAAACAATTTTTTTGATTAAACTAAATGAAGGAAGATGTTCCCCAAATACTCTCCAAAGCTCATCCTAAACGCGCCTCTTCCACACGTGCTCCCAATGACCTGCCCCTGAGTGCAACGATTCCTGAGAAACGTTCGAAGCCAGGCCAGTTCTCGGCCAGTCGTCTGCCAGAACTCGAGCTGTCAATCATAAGCTATTTATAAACCTGTCAATCTTCAGCTATGCATAGACCGGTGTGATATTTTAAACTAGTTTCACGGCCCTATTTTGATCTCTGAAAGTCTCATCAACTTTTTCTGACTTATAGTCAAGATCATACAGTCGTCTATATGCAGGGGCGGCGACTAGTGGTGGGGTTACTCACCCTCTCATCTCATTGATGGGAGTAAGTATGTAATTTGGGCCAGACGTTCTGTTACCACGCACTATTGAGTAGGACCAATTAACAGACCAAATTAGAAACCGCTACTTCACATGTCTTCTAGTCTATTTGACAGATTCCTTTTCTATGAGACTCTTTGCTTGTAACATAACCTCGGCGTCAAAACACTTTGCTAACTCGTGGGCAGTTGGTTACTTGTAGCTCTAGGGCTTGAAGAGAGGGCGGAGTAAGGGAGTGTAGCGAGTCATTAGATCTCTGAGTGACGGGACGAGTCCCGTGGTGGGGAGGGGGAGGTAGGGGGATGGGGAGTCAGGGCACGTTCTTGTCTTACATCGATTTGTTGTGATCATAAATCACGGCGATAGGGCATCGAACCAAGCTGAGCGGAAGTTAGATGACGTCACTGTTGGTCATCGAGGCGCAGGGAGTGACGCAATCAGGGCGTCCCCATCTCGTGCGGAATGACATTGACAGCCAGCTGAGCCCTCGGCCTCCCGCCCCCAAGTTGCTCGATCAAGTGGTGTTACTTGTCAATACAACGTGAGAACCACGAGTAACAAAAATAATACAGCTGATTGATTGTGCTGCCTGGTCCGAATATTTGATACATCCTTCACGGATTTGGAATATACTTCCAATGGAGCAGCCATACATCCAGTATCCAGTGAGGCAGCAATACATCCAATATCCAGTGGGGCCGCCATACAGCCAGTATCCAGTGGGGCCGCCATGCATCCAGTTGACTATCCAAATATCCTTTATCCAGTGGACCAACTCTACGCAATAACCATCTGTCCTGATTAGTGTAAACTCAAGATTTTCACAGATGGTGTTGGTCAGTGTTGTCATAGCTACGGACTGGTCAGTGTTCTCATAGATACGGACTGGTCAGTGTTCTCATAGCTACGGACTGGTCAGTGTTCTCATAGCTACGGACTGGTCAGTGTTCTCATAGCTACGGAGTGGTCAGTGTTCTCATAGCTACGGACTGGTCAGTGTTCTCATAGCTATGGACTGCCATGGTCAGTGTTCTCATAGCTATGGACTGGTCAGTGTTCTCATAGCTACGGACTGGTCAGTGTTCTCATAGCTACGGGCTGGTCAGTGTTCTCAATAGCTACGGACTGGTCAGTGTTCTCATAGCTACGGACGACACACCATTTGAGCTTTTCCTCTTCTTATTTAAGGGTTCATGACCCCACATAACAAGAGTAATCTTACCTTGCCAACAAATCAACTACAAACAGGAATATGTACGCCGATGTAATAGTAATGCCATACAAAAACTCCCCAAAAACCCTAACAAACCCCGCCAGGAGCACGCTTTGATCGTTAAGATGTTCCTCTAAAGAAAACGTTTGAAAAATATTTATTTAAAAACTGGCATGAATAGTTGGGCATCAGACCACATCAAATACCTGCACACGAGGCTGGGACGTCTGCTGGTGCTAGCCGTGGAGATTAATCTCCCCTTGCTGTGCATCATTACGTTGGCGTGGAGGCTGGCATTAAAAGACACTTGGCTAATGAAGAGACAAAAGTTGCCAGTGGGAATCGGGCAGAGAAAAATTGGGGATTGCGGGCGGAGGAGCGGCAGGGGCAATAAATAGGGAACACAATCGTTCAATCATTCGTTTCTGGCTGGGCTTTTATATTAAATTTTATAAAAAAATAGCGTTTCAAATTTCAAACCTTTAAATAATGAAACGGGTTAAATCTGATAGCAATAAAAGTATAAGGTTATCTGCAATGAATTCCTCCATTGCTTAAAGGTGCGACATCGGTCCGTTCATTACATATTTAAATAGATTCATATCTCATTAGGGAAATTGATAATTTAGTGTTCAAGTAATTTTTTTAAAGGCGAATTTTAAAGACCCCCTCCCCCCCATCTCTCCCCTCCTTCCCCACGATCCCTGAAGTGAAGCTATCATTTACGGCATTGTTCTACATTCAAATTGTCAAGCTTTTAGAAATCACATTTACGGCATTGTTCTACATTCAAATTGTTAAGCTTTTAGAAATCACGTTTACGGTTTTGGCAATAAGGGTGAATATGATAGTACACCTGACATCACTGACCTCCACACCCGGATGTAATGTGACTTTGAAGTCATATACTGTGCACCATAGATAAATGACCTCCACATCCGGATGTAATGTGACTTTGAAGTCATATACTGTGCATCATAGATAAATGACCTTCACACCCGGATGTAATGTGACTTTGAAGTCATGACAATACGCCTTATATCACTGACCTCCACACCCGTATGTAATGTGACTTTGAAGATCACTGACCTCCATACCCGGATGTAATGTGACTTTGAAGTCATGACAGTGCACCTTAGATCAATAGACTCCAACAGCCGGCTGGTAAAACGTATCAGATTTTTCAAACAGAAAGTGAAATGAAAAACCGCGCGGCCATTATTTTGACGATCGTGACCAGACTGTGACTTAGTGTCTGAGCTGATACACAACAATCGGGACCTTTCACGAGAGAAACCACACTGAGAACAGAGGAATAATAAACACCGAGGGTCTCTCGAGGGCTCGCGGAGATGGACTCTGACCGAGAGAATCAAACCGCGCGCCTTGGCTCTCTCCCTCTGAAAATATCATAATAATGGCTTCTTTCAACAACAAAATGAAGGAGCTGATAAAAAATACAAACCGGCCATCAATCTTTATAAAACACGTGATGTGCCAGGAGAAAGCCGCGGGAATAACCGTTAAATGAGGAGGGGAAGGGGTGAGAGGGAGGTGGGATGGGGAATAGCAGACGTAAGGATTTAACGGTCAGAGGAAGATGGAGTGGCTGGGTGGCCCGCCCCAAAAATGGCGGCCTGGAAATTGTGATGCGCCCCACCTGGGACGGTCATAAGTAGGAGCCCGTGATCAGCAATGCCCGGATTTATTCGTGAAATAAAATTGTACCAATAGACTTTCAGAAACATTAAGTTTGAACAAAAAGAGAAGTCATACCGTAAACCTATACTGAGAACTGTCTTACCATAAACCTATACTGAGAACTGTCTTACCATAAACCTATAGTGAGGACTGTCTTACCATAAACCTATAGTGAGAACTGTCTTACCATAAACCTATAGTGAGAATTGTCTTACCATAAACCTATAGTGAGGATTATCTTACCATAAACCTATAGTGAGAATTGTCTTACCATAAACCTATAGTGAGAATTGTCTTACCATAAACCTATAGTGAGGATTGTCTTACCATAAACCTATACTGAGAACTGTCTTACCATAAACCTATACTGAGAACTGTCTTACCATAAACCTATACTAAGGACTGTCTTACCATAAACCTATAGTGAGGATTGTCTTACCATAAACCTATACTGAGAACCGTCTTACTATAAACCTATACTGAGAACCGTCTTACTATAAACCTATACTGAGAACCGTCTTACTATAAACCTATACTGAGGACTGTCTTGAGTTAAACCATTACACTCTACAGGATAAACCCGCTTGTTGCAGTTCTTCTGTTGATCGAAAAAATAAATTAGACTAGAAATTGAAAATAATTTTTAAAATAAAATGTCGAAAAGCCGAGAGATGACTGTGATAAACTTGTCGGTAACCATTGTCCGGTGAAATGTTGGATTTTTTTTTTTTTTTAGATTTCGTCTTCGATTTGTGACGTGCATCATGGAATTTATGACTTGAGATCTGTGCGTGATCGGAAAATTTAGGGCCGTATTGATGGCGCTCTAATTTACTTGACTGATGTTGTGTTGTACCTGACAGGCGTTGTGTTGTATTAGACAGGCGTTGTGTTGTATTAGACAGGCGTTGTGTTGTATTAGACAGGCGTTGTGTTGTATTAGACAGGCGTTGTGTTGTACCTGACAGTCGTTGTGTTGTACTTGACAGGCGTTGTGTTGTACCTGACAGGCGTTGTGTTGTATTAGACAGGCGTTGTGTTGTACCTGACAGGCGTTGTGTTGTTTTAGAGGGCGGTTTGTTGTACTTGACAGGCGTTGTGTTGTACTTGACAGGCGTTGTGTTGTACTTGACAGGCGTTGTGTTGTATTAGACAGGCGTTGTGTTGTACCTGACAGGGGTTGTGTTGTACCTGACAGGCGTTGTGTTGTACTTGACAGGCGTTGTGTTGTACTTGACATGCGTTGTGTTGTAATAGAGGGCGGTTTGTTGTACCTGACAGGCGTTGGGTTGTACTTGACAGGCGTTGTGTGCAATAGAGGGCGTTGTGTTGTACTTGACAGGCGTTGTGTTTTACTAGATGCCGTTGTGTTATACTAGAGGGCGTAGCGTTTTATTAGAGGGTGTTGTGTTTAACTAGAGGGTGTTGTGTTGTACCACAGGGCGTTGTGTTGTTCCAGGAGAAACGTGTACCTGAGGGCGATCTATAGTTCATGTAAGTTATATTTAATGATTAAATTTCATTATTTCTTTGTGGTCTAAGATCTAATCACTTTATATGGGCAACAATTCCGATCTGTTTTATAAACCAAGACTACCATGATATGATTTGCTGTTTTGAGAAGCATTATGTTGTCGAGAGTGCCACAATCTATCGCAGCGAGAGTTATTCCTCTTATCCCCGAGGCTACGGCCGCCATGTTTGTATCGCCTGATTTCTTCCATTGTGAGGAGCTCCAACGACAGCTCGTAATCCGATGAGCGGGGAAATAAAATCCCGGGGTTTGACCATCTGCACTGTGGGGCCACCACACCCCTTCCCCACACGGCATTACGCCACAGCGGACTTGTCCGCCCCTGGGCTTGCGTGATACAATGGTTTCCGAGATTGTGTCAAATATTGGATTTATTGAGGGCCAAACTTGAATAACTTTTGGCCGAAACCGACACACGGAAAACCTGGCACAAATTTGACTCGCTAATGAATCCACCAATTTATTCACCATCTGTCGGTCCCTCCCTTCTACAATCAGTTTATTTCCTCATGAACGATTTTTGCTAACAGCCCAAACCGGCAATATCGACCTCTGAGTTTGAAAACAACTTGATTTACTTATGTATTCTTTTGTTGTTGTCTTTGTCTTTATGTCTTTTTGTTGCTGATGTTAATACTTTGTTTCTGAAGAGACAAATAATGACATGTCACAGCCAGGGAGACAAATGACATGTCACAGCCAAGGAGACAAATAATGACATGTACAGCCAGGGAGACAAATGACATGTCACAGCCAGGGAGACAAATAATGACATGTCACAGCCAGGGAGACAAATGACATGTCACAGCCAGGGAGACAAATAATGACATGTCACAGCCAGGGAGATAAATAATGACATGTTACAGCCAGGGAGACAAATAATGACATGTTACAGCCCGGGGAATCAACTAATGACATGTCACAGCCAGGGAGACAAATAATGACATGTCACAGCCAGGGAGACAAATAATGACATGTCACAGCCAGGGAGATAAATAATGACATGTCACAGCCAGGGAGATAAATAATGACATGTTACAGCCAGGGAGATAAATAATGATATGTCACAGCCAGGGAGACAAATAATGACATGTCACAGCCAGGGAGATAAATAATGATATGTCACAGCCAGGGAGACAAATAATGACATGTCACAGCCAGGGAATCAACTAATGACATGTCACAGCCAGGGAAACATATAATGACATGTCACAGCCAGGGAAACATATAATGACATGTCACAGCCAGGGAAACATATAATGACATGTCACAGCAGTGAATAAACTAATGACATGTCACAGCCGGGGAATCTACTAATGACATGTCACAGCCAAGGAATCAACTAATGACATGTCACAGCTAGGGAATCAACTAATGACATGTCACAGCCAGGGAATCAACTAATGCCATGTCACAGCCAGGGAATCAACTAATGCCATACTGCAGCCATGGAAACAAATGACATGTCATAGCAAGGGAATCAACTAATGACATGTCACAGCTAGGGAGACAAATAATGACATGTTACAGCCAGGGAGACAGCTAATGCATATCGCAGCCATGCAAACAACTAATGACATATCGCAGCCATGCAAACAACTAATGACATATCGCAGCCATGCAAACAAATAATGACATGTCACACGGTAAGACGCCTACAGGGCTCTGAAAGGTTGAAAGATGGAAGACGAATTGAACAATATATTTTTAAAAAAAAGAAGCTCGTGTCATGCACGTAGAAATTGCAATATAAACCCGACAAAATGTCGACCTTGACAGGCAGCGAGAAGGTCCGACAAAGAGGCTGGGGTGTTAGACACCGGATACCGTGACGCTAACAAGCGATGCGCTGGTGAAAACACAAAAACCACAGCATGCCATTAGTTAAGAACCCGGCTGTAACTAAGATTAGGTGATGTCAAGTAGCCAGGAACACCGCGGAATGTCATTATTAGATGACATGTGTTTGCAGTGTACATGGAAGGTAGCTTGTATGTTTTACTTCATGTTTTTTTTTTTTTTTTTTTTACATTGGATACATAACCTAACTGTAAAAAAGTGTATTTATCAAATACTGTTTCCTTATAATGGTCCAACCGCTCGTATCCTTTCACCCCAAAGCGCATCATCTGTTGTTAAACATTTAAAACGACCCTGAGTCGCGCTGGACCCCTGATTCGTGTTGGACCCCTGATTCGTGTCGGACCCCTGACTCGTATCTGACCCCTGACTCAAGTCGAACCCCTGACTCGTGTCGAACCCCTGACTCGTGTCTGACCCCTGACTCGTGTCTGACCCCTGAGTCGTGATTGACCCCTGAGTGGTGTCTGACTGACCCCTGAGTGGTGTCTGACCCCTGATTCGTATGGGAACCCTGAGTCGTGCCGGGCCCCTGAGTCGTGTCGGACCCCTGACTCGTGTCTGACCCCTGATTCGTGTCTCACCCCTCTCTCACAAGACCCCATAAGGAGTTAAGATGATGATGACTTTAAACCGCCGATCTATAGTTAGGCCGCCATCTTGGAACACGGTGATGCTAACGAGCGAAACACGCCGACGTGTCGCAGAATGTTCCGACATACGAGATGGAGTGCTTTTCACGGACCCACCCAGGCTTCCTTTCTGCTAAACTCTTGAAACTTGTCAATCAAACCCCTCTCCCCTTTCACCTCTCTCTTCACCCTCTCACACACGTAACCCCATCACACCCCCTCCCCCACCTCCCATTCGTTTATGGCAAATCTCCACTCGCCACACATCTGTTGTAGATGTTGCGGACATTATTATTGTACTAAATGTTGTCATTAAACAATACTCAGCTGGCTTTCATTTTGATCGCTTATCCGCAAACTGCTAAGTATAAGATGACGCTTTCTCCACACACGGCACGCATACTTTTTCCGACACACATACTTTTTCCGACACACATACTTTTTCTGACACACATACTTTCTCTGACACACATACTTTCTCTGACACACATACTTTCTCTGACACACATACTTTCTCTGACACACATACTTTCTCTGACACATATACTTTCTCTGACACACATACTTTCTCTGACACACAAACTTTCTCTGACGCATATATTTTCTCTGACAAACATACTTTCTCTGACACACACACTCTCTCTGACACACATAATTTCTCTGCGACACATACTTTCTCTGACAAACATACTTTCTCTGACACATATCCTTTCTCTGACACATATCCTTTCTCTGACAAACATACTTTCTCTGACACATATATTTTCTCTGACACATATACTTTCTCTGACACACATACTTTCTCTGACACATATATTTTCTCTGCCACAAATACTTTCTCTGACACAAATACTTTCTCTGACACACATACTTTCTCTAACACACATACTTTCTCTGACACACATACTTTCTCTGACACACATACTTTCTCTGACACACATACTTTCTCTGCCACACATACTTTCTCTGCCACACAAACTTTCTCTGACACACAAACTTTCTCTACCACGAATTCCTCATGCTCTATGCCTCCCTACAGGGCGGGCCTAAGGGAATTGTAGGCCCTAGGCGAAGTGACTTTGGTGGCCATAAATGTAAAAGAAAAATAGAAAAATAAATGTGGAAAGGTTCTTTATGCGAGGCCCCCGCTATTGATGAGACTAATCGGACGGCCTATGCCTAGCTTGCCTATGCCTAAAGCCGGCAATGCTCTCTACACTCAGGGGCACCGATGTTTCCGACTGGTTCTAACGATCGCTATCTCTCCTCCCTATAACAACCTCTCTATACCACCCTCTCTATACCACCCTCTCTATACCACCCTCTGTGATTCTATAAATCGTCGTTTCGGCCTCTTTAAATCCTCCTTTCCTTGCCTCTCCAGACCTGGGCAATCATGGTAGGATCGCTAGAGGAGGTTGGATGGGCCCCCGGGGTAGGAGGTCAAGGCTAAAATATCCAATTACCGATGGCATTGTCACCAGCGGAATGTCATCGGTGACTCATACACACTTGAGCAGTCGCCCCCACACACATACACATTCACTTTGCACTCACCCACACACCCACCTTAGAGCACTCACTCACACCCGTGAATGTGGGACTCGCTCTCCTCCCTCTCTCTACCAATCTCTCTCTCCATCTCTCTCTCCGTCTCTCTCTCTCTCTCTCTCTCTCTCTGATGACACACACTGACGCTCGGTGACCAGGGACACACACTGACGCTCGGTGACCAGGGACACATGCCAACTGTAGAAAGCCTGAATCGCTTCACATTATCGAACTGAGCCGATCACCTTATCGACCCGAGCTCTTCACAATCAGCAGGCCACGTGACACATAGGACATCTTCTCTCGGGTGTGAGCCGAGTGGTGTGTGGGGGTGAGGGTGGGCTTGGGTTGGGGCAGGCTCTGTGAAGAAATGTTGTCAACGTAGCTACAGGCGAATAACCAGAACTTTTAAAAAAAATGGCGTGGACACATTGAATGCACGGGACACAACAGGTGTCGTTACAAATACAACATGTATTTTGTTTATGTTTTAGTTTATGTTTTTTTCCTATGGTTTAGCGTAGGTTTTTGTCTCTTGTTTTCTGTGTATGTTTTTTGTCTCTTGTTTTCTGTGTGTTTTTGTCTCTTGTTTTCTGTGTATGTTTTTGTCTCTTGTTTCTGTGTATGTTTTTTGTCTCTTGTTTCTGTGTATGTTTTTGTCTCTTGTTTTCTGTGTATGTTTTTGTCTTTTTGTTTTCTGTGTATGTTTTTGTCTCTTGTTTTCTGTGTATGTTTTTGTCTCTTGTTTTCTGTGTATGTTTTTGTCTCTTGTTTCTGTGTATGTTTTTGTCTCTTGCTTCTGTGTATGTTTTTGTATCTTGTTGAAGTAAATAGTCCAATCTTAGCGATGATGATAAAATAATCTTAATGAATTTTGTCCTTTTGCCCAGGGGTCGGCAACCTTTTTAGGCGGCAGAGCCAAATGTTACAATTTACACAATTTCTAAGTGTTTTTAAAAGAGTCACTAACATAAGTTTTGAAATCCAAACTATATGATTATTAATAAATTTTTGCATGGAACCGGATAGCCGCAACTGGACATCGTAAGAGCCGCAACTGGACATCGTAAGAGCCGCAACTGGACATCGTTAGAGCCGCAACTGGACATCGTTAGAGCCGAAACTGGACATCGTTAGAGCCGAAACTGGATATCGTTAGAGCCGAAACTGGACATCGTTAGAGCCGAAACTGGACATCGTAAGAGCCGCATGTTGCCGATCCCTGGTACTGTCTAATGTCAGATTGTAGGTTGCCGACCCCTGGTATAGTCTAATGTAAGGTTGCAGTTTGTGCACGATTAAGTTTCCTAAAAAGGATGTTTAGCTCAGATTGTTGATTAGGTCTGACGTATTTATTATGGTACAGCAGCCAACAGCTACAGCTTTATCGTTTAGTGAACAGCTTGGGGCATCAATTAGCTCCAGCTATGATATTCTCAGAACGTCTGACTTTTAGAAAGAAAGATAACCGCAGTGTGATTATTTTCAGTTATTGCTTACCTTATCTCATGCGCACAGCATCACCTAGGGTTGTCGTCCCTGCCTCGTCTCTAAACAAAAGGTGGGCAAAGAAGAGCCCTTTATCTGTAATCTAATTTGGTCTCCTCGAATTCCCTCCGCGTGGATGTCACAGATACAGCACAATCCGTTGTATTTGTTTTTGGAAAGTTTTGTGTGTGTTAAATATACACCATGAAGGAGGTGGTAGGAATGACGTGTTCCATGATTATTTTGATTTTATGAATTGTAGCGATTGGGGGGGTGGGGGGGGGAGGAGCCAATAAATGGGTTGAGGCTCACCGATGGAATTGTCAGTTTGGTCATAAAGAGCTGAGGGCTGGTGCCTCCAAAGAAAATGACACGCATATTTATTTAGTGGGTTAAAACTGGAGGACTTTATGTTTCTGTAGTAAGTTTGTTGACTTTATGTTTCTGTAGTAAGTTTGTTGACTTTATGTTTCTTTAGTAAGTTTGTTGACTTTATGTTTCTTTAGTAAGTTTGTTAACTTTATGTTTCTTTAGTAAGTTTGTTGACTTTATGTTTCTGTAGTAAGTTTGTTGACTTTATGTTTCTGTAGTAAGTTTGTTGACTTTATGTTTCTGTAGTAAGTTTGTTGACTTTATATTTCTGTAGTAAGTTTGTTGACTTTATGTTTCTGTAGTAAGTTTGTTGACTTTATGTTTCTGTAGTAAGTTTGTTGACTTTATGTTTCTGTAGTAAGTTTGTTGACTTGGTAGTAAGGCAGCAAGGAATCTTTTGATAACATGACAATGGCATGTTAGTCTTCTTCATTGGATTTAACTTAAAAAGATTGCAAACCTTTTTTGATCCAAATAATAGTAATAAATATAGTAAATAATTAAAACTTAGTAAATGTGAAATTATCTTCGTTGTTTGACGTTAAAAGATCTCTGCACGCTGACCCGGAAGTTGATTTCAACGATTACCTTTATAAACGATTTCCTTTCTTTGGTTAGTCCCAGCCTCCACCCTCCCCTACAGCGATGGTTATATCTCAAATAGCGATATAGATATTAAGAGAAGGGGAGAGAGAGAGAGAGGGGGAGAGGGAGAGGGAGAGAGAGAGAGAGGGGGAGAGAGAGAGGGAGAGAGAGAGAGAGAGAGACTAAGAAAGTAAAAGTATAAGAGAATAAGATAGAACGAGAGTAAGAGATTGAAAGAACAAGAAAGTTTTTTTTTTTTAAAGTCGTACGTACAAGAGAGTAAGACACTTGAGACATTTAGCCTAACTACAGCCGGCAATGTCTTTGTGTCCAGTATCTGCTCCTCCTTTTTTTGTAAACGTCTTGTAGCACACTCGAAGCACTCTAGCAGCACCCTTGTAGCACTCTTATGTAATCTACGTAACCATTTGATCTGTGATCGAGCCGTGTGCTCGCTGAGGGCCGCCCCCTCTCACCGTCTCCACGTGAGCTCATCGCATCCTTTGATCTACTATCTGAGCGTCTCATCGCCTTCAATGTGCAGCACAAGTTTTCTTCTTCATTAAATAAATCATTGTCAATTTGGTGAGCCAACATCTGCAGGTGTGTTGTAATCAATAATCATCAAGGCGCACATGTTTCTCAATACTTTTATTTATAGGATATGGGGAATGGGAGGAGATGAAAACATAATTGAGTGGGTTGGGGGGGGGGAGAGGGTCTGTGGGTGGTGTTGTGTTGATATAAGTTTAGATAACATTTTAAGAGATGTGGGGATTGACGGTTGGGGTATTGTTTAGAGGCAACAGGTTAATTTTTTAAAGAAAAAAAAAAGGTGTGAAGTTTGAAAGTTGAACCATAGCATCGAAGAAAATATTTTTAAAAGTAACTTTATCAACTATTCTAATCAATTCTGTTTACAAAAATAATTTTTGGACATGTGTATGCATTTGATTACTGGATTAGATATATCAGCACTGGACTAGATACCTCAGCACTGGACTAGATATATCAGCACTGGACTAGATACCTCAGCACTGGACTAGATATCTCAGCACTGGACTAGATATCTCAGCACTGGACTAGATTGCTCAGCACTGGACTTTTCTAGATAGCTAATGATTTCAAATAGATGATCACCCACTGGTCTGAACAGATTCGAACACATTCTCATTGGCACCGACTCTGATTAAATGATCATTAACGACCACCAAACGTCCCCTCCCCACCCTCTCGTTTAATGAAGTAAAGCCCAAAATGTTATGTTGACCACCCCCTCCCCAATCGTTTATTTCATTGATGACCTACGTGATTATCTTGATTTATCACTGGGCCGTTGATAATGTTTCTTGATATTGTTTCTTGATATTATTTATTGATATTATTTCTTGATATTATTTAACCACTTTCAGATTTTGTCATTTTAATAACTTGACAAGTGTCTTCTGAAAATGACGTAATAAGTAAATAACAAAAACACTATCTGAGCTGAAACAAATTTCTGAAATTTAATTTACGTCACTCACTCTATATCCGTCTTCAGGAAGGGAGGGAAAAAATTCCACTTTGTTAATGAAATCTTAATTTCAACAATTTTTGCTCTCCTAATTGTATTAAACCATCTTTAATATTTTATTTTTCAAAACCCCAAAGAGCCCTCAAATTTTCTTCCTGGCCGCAAGTTAGTGGTAATTTTTTTTTTTACCCTTTCCATATTTTGAAAAAGGATTCTATTTTTATCTCTAATGGCGCAGTCCTATTTTTAAAACTTTCTTTCCTCAGCTATGAATTCTGCTCACCTCGGAGCGCACACGCGAATTCCCCACAAAACACGTTGCCCTTAATTGTTAATGTTGTTTCCTTTCCATTAATGACGCGCCTGCTTCCTATTTTTGAACCATTTCAATTAAGCTGTTGTCATCGCCATACAGCACCCGTGCCAGATGAAAGTCGCATTTTCAAGCGTGCGAAAGAATTGCGCCCGTTGTGCCTTTTTGGCTGTTTGGAATCTGCAGTCAAAACAAACAAATCTCTTTGCCATGGGACCCGTGGTCTACACAGTGTTTGCATTTATCTCCGCCGACTTAAAAAGAAAAATGAAATCACCCACCCTACTGCGTAAAACGATAAGAAACGTTTTGATGGTTTGGGGGCTGGTGGGATCGTGTTTGTGTTTGTGTTTGGTGTGTGTGGGGGTGGGGGGTGTTTGGCCTTTGGATATTAAAATTTAACCTCTCAGCCAACATCAACTGGTATGGAGGCTTATTAAGTTTAAAATGTTACTTTTTTATAAATTAATTTAGTTTAATCGTTTTTTTTTTTAAAAAAACAGTGATGACGTCATAATACGTCGACTGTCACTAAGGAATGGTTAAGAAGTCTCCATATTTTTTCTTGAAATACAATGAAATCATGACGTCACATTTGGGAACTTCTTCGTTTGTTAAAATATTTTAAGGATGATATTAAAATACAAAATTATTAAATCTTAGATCAGTGTATATTTTGGTGAAATTTTGTGTGAGATATTGGTGAAATTTTGTGTGAGATATTCGTGAGATATTCTGTGAGATATTGGTGAAATATTCTGTGAGATATTGGTGAAATATTCTTGAAACTTAATAATATATTGGTAAAAGTTTGATAAGACATTGTTGAACCATTGACTTTGATTACCTCTGAAGAAAAACAACAAAACATTCAACCTAATGTCGGGAAAACTGTTACAAAATGATCACGACTTTCTTATGGGAAGAAAATAAATGAAATCGAAAACATTGGAGTTTTATACGATTTCAAACTAGATAGGGGGTGGAGGGGTGGGGTGGGGACAACTTTCCATCTTCACAGGCACGGAAACGGCTCCACAGATTCGGCTACAGGTGTTGATGGCCGAAACACGAGCCTTCCATGCCAAAACTCGAGGCTTTTTACTGGCGGTAATTAGAGCAACCGTCGGGAACCGAGTGTTATTCTGGCCTGCAATTCCGACTAGAGGCTTGCTTTGTTGACTTTTTCCTTTCCTTTCCTCTGTGTTTTTTCTCGTTTATCTTCAACCCTAAGCGTGTCTTTCTAGTTGATTTCTTATCTACAAAGCAAAAAACAAGGCCTATGGTGGGAGGGGGGGTGATCCCCCCCTTTATCCCGAATTAGGAGACAAAAATATTTGACTTATTTCATGTTTTTGGTTGAAAAGGGAACACATTTAAACATATTTTTTAATGAACATGAAATAACTGAAAAGTCATATAATTAAATCGTGTTATTGAATAAATTATTAAATCCTTGAGGCGGGGTCGATAGACTCTATAAATAATTCCTGATTACGCCAAGGCCGAGAATTTAACATGATACTCTTGCATATTATGCCTCCATTTTTTCCCCCTCTTATCTTTTGTTTTAAATGAAACCTTACCTAATCTCTATCATAATCCACTTTCCTGCTCTCTGCATCCCCTCGTCTCTAGGATTACACTACTTATTTATCTCATGGCTTCTCGTGAGTTTTTCTCGCTGACGTCTCATCTGGACTATCTCTGTCTAGAGAGTATAAAGACATTCCGTTTCTCTCACTCTTTCTCTCTGCTGGCAAAGCCTTTCTCTTCACGTCTTGATGCCTTCAAAGCCGGCCAAAGAATCTGTCTTATCTTTGGCGTCTTGTTTGCAGCCTGTTGTCTTCTCTCGAGTCTCGTCCCCCCCAATTTTTTTTTTTTTGTTTGTTGTTTCTTTTCTTTTATAGTCAACCGATTTCTTGGCACAGTTTATTGGGTTGTCCCTTAACAATTATTTTTGATTGGGAATAAATTTTGTGATTTATAAGTAACAGCTTTTTCATGATAATAAATGAATGGATCGCTATGGATGTCAATCTATGGATTAAAACAAACATCATGCACAGGGTTTTTTGGTTTTTGTAATTATTTGTTGAATACTTGACCTTATGACCACTGGACCACTGGACATCATACCTTGCCTCCCCTCCTCACTGACGTGAACTTAAATCGTTTTTTAAAATTTGTTTTATTTGTCTCATCATTTTGTGGAGGGAACTTTAATTTACCGAATACTTTATACTTGATTTATATACCGGATACTATTTGATTGCTGTATAAACCAGATACTATATACTTGCTGTATATACCGGATAATAATATATTTGTTGTATATACCGGATACTATAAACTAACTGCCGACCTTGTTAAACCAAGCTGGTCTAACTGATGACGTCGTATTGAAGTGGCTGTAGGACTGGTCATTATTAATGTGTATACTATTTATCTGTAAATCTTAATGCATCTCTAGTGAGGGTGTGTCTCTTTGTTTTCGTATGTTCATTCAATCATTGATAATTTGCAATGTACCATTTCGTGAAGATTATTTATAACAATACGCGTTCATAACAACTACGATACATAGCAGATGAACGCCTATGAAGCTAGACACCCGGGGTCAGTTCGCCCTTTCAAGTCTCCCCTCAGGTCCCGACACCCCGGGTTCAGTTCGCCCCTTTCAAGTCTCCCGTCATGTCCCGACACCCAGGTTCAGTTCGCCCCTTTCAAGTCTCCCCTCAGGTCCCGACACCCCGGGGTCAGTTCGCCCCTTTCAAGTCTCCCGTCAGGTCCCGACACCCCGGGGTCAGTTCGCCCCTTTCAAGTCTCCCGTCATGTCCCGACACCCGGGGCCAGTTCGCCCCTTTCAAGTCTCTCCTCAGGTCCCGACACCCCGGGGTCAGTTCGCCCCTTTCAAGTCTCCCCTCAGGTCCCGACACCCCGGGGTCAGTTCGCCCCTTTCAAGTCTCCCGTCATGTCCCGACACCCCGTGGTCAGTTCGCCCCTTTCAAGTCTCCCGTCATGTCCCGACACCAGGGGTCAGTTCGCCCCTTTTAAAGTCTCCTCTCACCTGTCTCCCTGACGGCACGGTGACAAAACGGTCCGATCCAAGAGACTGATGTCAAATATTTATGCTTCCCTCCAACTGCCGTCCCAGCATGCCTTGGTATGCGTGAGGTCGGATTAACGAATTAACAGCCCCGGTCTACAAAAGGCACGCCCCGGTGTTTACCTGAGTGATTACCGCCAGCCCCTGGTTGACACAAACATTTACCTTGGACTTTGAGAGAGGACATCGGTTAAGCCCCCGTTCAGACGTACAGTGCGGCGCAGCTTACCAATCGGTCGTCCGGAGTTTGACCTTTTGAACTGTCTGCACGTGTCGTCCACACAAACAGAACCACCGCCACATAAATTGATATTTAAAAAAAATCATTAAAAAAACAACTGAACAGTTTCTTCAAAATATAGATATCCTTTTTTTTAAATACTGAATCAGGTGAAAGAAAACGAAAAGATTATAAATAATGGAAGTTGATTTCCAGGAACTGTTATGTAGCTATTCATTGACAGATTTGAATTTACGTTTATTTTATCTGATACGTTTGATAAGATTAAAAATCAGCCTAAGACACCGGGTCTCACACTAATCTGCCTGAGACACCAGTTCTCACACTAATCTGCCCGAGACACCAGTTCTCACACTAATCTGCCTGAGACACCAGTTCTCACACTAATCTGCCTGAGACACCAGTTCTCACACTAATCTGCCTGAGACACCAGTTCTCACATTAATCCACGAAAAAGGCAGTTCTCTCCAGATATCCATCAAAATGATCCGCGAAAGGAATTCAGACATTCTGAGTTTGATGACCACCCTTACTTTTAGAAAAGATAAACATCCCACTCACCCCCCCCCCTTCAGCTTGCCCACTCCTGTCTTGGACGACCAGAACCATCAGCCCCCCCCTCTCCCCATCTGGCCCACTCCTGTCTTGGACGACCAGAACCATCAGCCCCTTTCCCCCCATCTTGCCCCCTCCACAACCCTTCTCCCTGTGTTGACATTAACGGGGGGTGACTCAATGAGATAACTCTGCAGCATTTTAAATTTAATTAAATCAAACTCGGCACCGTGTTATCTCCCTCTAGCCGATTGTTTAAAAATAAAGCAACAATAACCACAGCTCGAGTTGTCCTTGTATTAAGAGTTATCATAGAGCAGCAGGGAAATGGAAACTTTTTGGACAAGTGACGTCACCTAATTTAAATCCCGCATTTGTTCACTCTTCCCCCCCTCCGATTTTGTTTTCTTTCCAAGACCTGTTTTAAAGCTTTCCTTAAGACACATTTTTAACTCAAGCCAAAAATATAAAACTCTCAATTCATCTTTTTACTCCCATTCATAACCATCTCAGCAAGTAGAAATTGTTTTATCTTATATCAAATGATGTCAGAATGACTGCTGTTTAAGATGGGGTGTGTCAGACTGACTGCTGTTTAAGATGCTGTTTGTCAGACTGACTGCTGTTTAAGATGGGGTGTGTCAGACTGACTGCTGTTTAAGATGCTGTTTGTCAGATATCTCTAAAATAAAACTACCTTCGATGAACCACTGTGTTTAAAAGTAAAAATAAATCTGCCCCTCATCGAGTTACGCCCCTGTATAACACCACACCTGAACAGATCAAACGGCCCGCATCCTGTATTGTGTATCTTGTTCCGCTATCTACTCACACGATGAAAATTTGATTATTAACATCATTAATCTGATTGGTCCAATCATCCAACAATCTCTAATCATCTTCCGATATCGCGTTTTGTGATTGTGTCTAAAATTAAAGTTTAGTATCGTAGGCAGCGTTTGAAAGTGTATCGTTTTACCCCGAATAACATTGCCGGGAGGGGGGGGGGGGGGGGGGCGAGGATAAGGTGATTATTACTCAAGCGGAGGCGAAATATTTTGTTTATAGAGTTCAGTGCGTGCATTTGAATCAGTACAAACATTTGATAGTTTGAGTTATTTCATAGACAACACGAACTTGTTGGATTATGATCGACTTCAATCTGGGAAGAGTTCAGTTACACCGCGATAATATTCAAATACACCCCGAGCCATCTTTACACCTTTTTGTGCTCTTAGAGGTTTATTTAGAGGTTTTAAAACCTCAACTTTTTATACTTTGTGCTTTCAGAGCAAATACATTTTTAAAATTGTGTATTTATATATATTTCGCCCCTTCTGGGTGCCACCTTCCAGCGTAGCCATCTTTACACCTTTTTGTGCTCTTCCGCTCCCATTCAAATCAACAACTATAACAATGCTAACAACAACTATAACAATGCTAAAAACAACTATAACAGTGCTAACAAAAAACTATAACAGTGCTAACAAAAACTATAACAGTGCTAACAACTATAACAATGCTAACAACTATAAAAGTGCTATCAACAACTATATCAGTTCTAACAAAAAACTGTAACAGTGCTAACAAAAACTATAACAGTGCTAACAACTATAACAATGCTAACAACTATAAAAGTGCTAACAACAACTATATCAGTTCTAACAAAAAACTGTAACAGTGCTAACAAAAACTATAACAGTGCTAACAACAACTATAATAGTGCAATAAAAACAACTATAACAGTGCTAACAACAACTGTAACAGTGCTAACAGCAACTATAACAGTCCTAACAAGAACTATAACAGTGCTAACAACAACGTGCTAACAACAACTGTAACAGTGCTAACAGCAACTATAACAGTCCTAACAAGAACTATAACAGTGCTAACAACAACTATAACAGTGCTAACAAGAACTATAACAGTGTTAACAACAACAAAATAGTGCTAACAACAACTATAAAAGTTCTAACAACAACTTTAACAATGCCACCAACAACTTTAGCAATGCAAACAACAACTAAACAATGCTCATGTGTCTGACACATATTCTCCGACCTCATCTCTTGTTACAACAACAATGCCCGTCTATGTAGAGTCGGGGGGCACTGGCTCGTCAATCATCCAACAAAATTCAAGTGACATAACTCTTGCTGCTTTCATCGCGTCGGTTCTCTCCCTTCTCCACTTTCCCCTCTGCCCTCGCCAACATCCTCGTCAGATGAGACACTTACCCCAAGAACGTTAGAAATACGTGGAATTTTCATTGTGTCGAGTTGGGTATGGGAGTCGAGATACGGGTTTTAAGGGTATGGAAGGTAGGGGTTGGGCTGGACTAGACTGTAGTCGAAAGGAGGGCGGAATATTTCTTGCACAGTTCAGGGGCGGATCACCACTTGGGGGTACTTCACTTCCAGTACATTATCACTTTAACCCCCCTACCTCACCACACCCTCCCCACCAGCAAACGGTTATTTTCGTAAACTTCAATATGCATATGTATCTAATCTAAAAATTGATAGAGTATTAATACAGTGATATAACAGGGCTGTCACACTTCACTTTTGTTAGGACCTCGATGACTATATCTTTCAATCTTATCTTAGATGTATCACATAGGGCGGACTACATCAATTCTTCATGTTTTTTGTGTTGCCGCCCATGACTCAACTTGTCGAATATTTCTGAATGATTAGACACGACGCCTCCACACTTTCTCATTTTAAATAGAAATATCCCAACTTTGAGTTACGTATTTTTTTTTTATCTTGGTGCCGCCCCTGGAGCCGGATGCTAATCCGTCGCCGTTGGACAATATCCAGTCCAGCTATCGGAGTGTGTGTGTGTGTGCATCTTGAACGCCGACGATGTTGCGATGACCCTATCGGTCGTTTGGTGAGTGGCGTGTTGAACTCTGGGATAGGACTGCTTCCGGTACTCAACCGCCGAGGCTTACAGCAGTAGAAAATGGCGCCCACATCTGTTCGACTCGAGAATGTCGAATGTCGTGTTTGGAGAGGAAAGGAGGGGGGGGCACATATGTGTCAATGAAATCTAGACGGCGCGACAGATTTCGACAAAATATTTTGTAGTGGATGGTGCACACCAAAAAAAAAATAATTTAAAAAAAAAATGATGCAAAGTGTGCGTGACAAACTTGACTTTCATCTACCTCTGTGGAATAGTACAGAATTACCATTCTTGAATCTTGTATTATCAGACTTGTCAGACTTCGATTAGGATTTGTAAAATTATGTTTATTTTATGCGCATAAATGTAATAATCTTGTTACCCAAACCAGTGCCACAGACGTCCCTCATACATTAGCATTCCCCACAGTACCTAAGGTCACAGGGACGATAGCCAATGACCAAGAGATCCGATTGGTTTACTGGGTCTATGCTGTTACATGGTCGGCATGACTTCATTTTAGTCAAACTTATGGAACGACTCAGGGGCGGATCCTGGAGTACATGGTTTGGTTAAGGTTATGATGTAGGTTTTTGGGGGGTGGGGTGGGGTCCGGTTAATGTTGAAAATATTATTAAAAAATTATCTCTAAAAGTGATATTATTATTTTTGCTACCCTTAGTCAATGTTCCCTTTACGCTTCATTAGTGCAAACTAGAAAACTTAGATGCAAAGTTGCACAGCATTAATTTTTGTGCAATAGTATACATAATTTGTTACGTGGCAATTCTAAACTGCTGCGCAGCGTTGGTCAGATATCAGCACAGCTTACAAGGAAGATTGCTGTTAATGTCTTCGACTAAAATATCAAAAACATATTTTAAACGATGTATTTCACATTAGTATTGATTATAAAATTGAACAGTAAAACTTTCGAATATATATATATATAAACCCAGCGAATATTGTAACAAGCAGATTCAACAAGGTTTGTACCAAAGGGTCGGCATGAAGTCATTGTCGGGGAAATAGAGCGATGTCAGGGGCGCTTATCTTAGTAAGACGCTAGTGGGGCCGCCCTTTTTTGTTTAACCCCGTCTGGACCCTTTACTGACCCTAAAGACGTGGCAATATATTTTCATTATAAAGGTAGTGAATGGAAATGTCCAAGATGTACTTGTGTGGAAGTCAGTTCATCCCTATTATAGATAAACAAATTTGTGGGAAATTCCGTAATAAGGGGTCCCAAATGTCATCGCATCACTTGTCCATTTTATAATTTCCTTCTATTTTGACTTTAAAGTTTCCATTTTTCCTCTTTGATTCATCTAAAATTTTAAATAATAATTATACCTATTTTCAGAGCTGAAATTAGCCAGATATATACCTTTTTTTAAAAAAAAAATTCCCATTATCTCCCTTGAAATCTTACTCCCCCTGAGAAGTTCGCCTCTAAAAGGGTAAGCCACAACGTTGCTATAGTTACCCCTTACAGCAAATCTAATATGACATTCAAAGAGAACAACAGCCTGTACCGCGTGAATAAAATAAGATGTATTTTTACAAAAAATAGGATGAATGAACGAACAGACGAGTTGTGGAGGAACAAGTTGATATTTTTATTTCTCTCTTTTTCCTCCTTCCTCTTCTAATCCGCTTCTCGTTTAATCACATTGTGGGAATCGGAATTGACTATTTACAAATATCTTCGATTCTAGGTAATCGATTCCATTGATAGTTTTACCAGTTTGGCGAGTGATTTCTTGTAGATATCCCCATTAAATGAGATATTAAAATATTTTTTAAACGATCCAAAGCAGTGACTTCTTTCTGGAGTTAATTTTGATGAATTGACAAGAGATCGAAATGAGTTTTGACTGATGTGTTACAACTCAACGATTACGAGTCCACTGGTGCCCTCCCCCACTTGACTTTAATATCGTATTATCTCGGCCCATTTTTCATCCTCCCCCCACCACCCTGTCACTCCATCGCTCAGTGCCAACATGTCAGGAACGTGGGGAGGGGTAATGTGGGGGGGGGCTCCATCAGCTCAGGTGAGACCGGAGAAGGTGAGGTCGTGGTGCACGACCCCGGGGG
>MUZC01000030.1:22311-65561 GCA_002072015.1 Radix auricularia | reverse complement strand
CATAGCGCTTGGTCTGTACACATAGCACTTGGTCTGTACACATAGCACTTGGTCTGTACACATAGCACTTGGTCTGTACACATAGCACTTGTGTAGATGAAATGGGGAACATTGCTGGCAAGGCTGGGTTACATAGTTTATTTGTTGATAAAGTTTTTCACAGAGAGGTGTGTCGTGGCACACCTTGATTTATTTATATTTGTGTGTCAACAACTGACATAAAGAAAGCTTATGAGAATGCTTATATTACATTTCTAGAAAGGCCGATGAGATGTGCAGTATTAATATTTCAGGCAACTCCTGAGTGTGTCAAGAGTTATTGTTCCTGAGATAAATTCAATCTTTATGGTCAAAAATAGAAATGTTGGATATAAATATTACATTTTTCTTTAAAAAAAAAGATCTTCAAAAAAATATTCATAGAGATGCTTTATGGATAAGCAGTGACCTTTTGGATAAAAAATAAACTGAAAGAAATTCCTCACATAAAAATATTGACAGGATGAAGGATTTATAACTTGTCATTATTTTTATGTTTTGAATGTTTTCATAAAAATTAATACTCATTTTTTTTTGTAAGCACTTTAGAGATCACATCTTTTAGAACAAAATATATTCTTATTTTTAGTTTCATATTTTATTTAGTGTTTTTTTTTAACACTGGTCTAAATTAATTAATTTAAAAATGGGCCCAGGCCATAAATTAGATACTAATTTAGAAGTATTGAAGCATAATTCTTTGATTTTTCTACCTGTAGTATTACTTATTCCTGTTGTTGAAATTCAAGGAGCACAATATCCGCTGTGTTGACTGAGTTTAGTTTGAAGTAAACTTATGACTATGACCTCATATTTATTTTTGTACTGTAGAAGAATGTTGGACTGGATAGGATTGTTTACAAATAGAGAAAATTAACCCCTTGGGCAATGTAAATATGAATTAATGTGAATATGTTGAAAGAAAACAATAAGTACTTATAAACTATTATAATATATAGTAGCATCTAATTTAATAAAAACAATGTCAGATCTAATAACATAAATTGGCTTATAAGACATCACTTACTGTTAGTAGACCCACTGTAATTTTACACTGTTTAAGATACCCTGTGCCATCCGGCCTATGTTTAAGGTGCCCTATGGTGTGAACATCAAAGTACTGTTCTCAGTTTGTGGATTAAGATTGTCTACTTATCTTAAGATGATCATTTTAAAAGTTCCAATAGGATTAAAGCTTTCTGTTTACAAACTTGAATTTATTACATTGCTGGTTTTTGAGGTGTGCCCCACAAAAGAAATATCTTTTTCTAAAATCACACAAAAACAAACCTAATGTAACTGAATAAAAAATGGGCAAAGTTTGATAAAACTATATAAGTTAGCAAGTTTGAATAATACATTGAACATAATTGATATATAAAACAAAATATTTCTATGGGAAATCTGAGCTTTGAATTTCTTCTGGGTTTTGAAATGTGATGTATCTTTGACAATGACTACATTCGTTTGTGACATTCACTTTAAACATTTTCAGATTCCCTGGTCTCCTACTCCATGCCACAAGGGGACAAACGGGGGGTAGATGTGGACTTTTTTGACTTTACATATGATGGGACTGTTGAGGTAACTCCAGCTTTTATATGGCACAATGATGTCTTTTCTATGTCATAAATAAAGTTTTAGCACTATTGTGTTTTTCTCTTCATTTTACCTGTAGTTGTTATTGCCAACAATGAAATATTTTTAATTCAAGGAGTATTAAAATGTAGGTAAATTGCTGGCCACTCTGTTAATGCTCTTTTTTTTAGTTTTTGTTCTAAAATGTAGCATTTTTTTATTTACTCACCAACTAATAACATGAAACTAAAATTTGTGTAGGACAAATACTTGCGCAATGGCCTTGGACAACTGACCGATGGAGTCCTTGGTGAGACCAACTTTAGGCTTGACCCCAAGAAAACAGGGATCAAAGGATATGAGTGGGTTGGCTGGAAGAATGATGCCCTGAACAGCAAACCCATCTCCATACTTTTCAAGTTTGACTCAGTTCGCAACTTCTCAAAAGTAAATACTGGCTTGATGTTACCATCTTTGTCTTTCTTGTATCATGTAGATGTTTATTTTTTTATTCGTTTCTTTAAGTTGTGTTTTTCATTTTCTGAATTCATAACACAACGATGGGACACTAAATTAATGCTTTATAGGAGTTGAAAATCAATTATATTATGGTGCTAGTTATTAGTCACATTTACCATAACTGAAAAGACAGTGAATGCAAGCATTTGTCTTAAATTCTTAGTCCAGGTTTTCACAGCTTATAAAACCATAAACATATTTACCAGTAACTTAGAAAATAATATTTGAAATTTAGTGTAAAATGTAAAGGTGGGACAGCTTTAAAAATTATTAAATATGTTTGGCTCAAGGGACACGTGATGCCAGGCTCTACTTACTGCTACAAAATTTCTATACTACAACATTTTTTGCTACAAAATTCATATTATCCCATACCCACATAATTTTATAATGAGATTTTCTCACAATTATTTCCACAGATGGAGATACACTCCAACAATCACTTCACTAAAGATGTTAGAGTTTTCCGCAATGCTGAGATCTTCTACAGTATCGGGGGTAACTACTTCCTGCCTCACTCCACCAAAATCAACTATGATAAGGATGATGCCATCGAGGATGCTCGATTTGTTCAGCTGATGATGCAGAATAGGATTGGGAAATATGTCCGGCTTGACCTGTACTTTGAGTCCAGGTGGATCATGGTCAGCGAGGTCACATTCACATCAAGTAAGTTCCTTCATCAAATTTATCAGCGAAGATTTATAAAAATTTACTTTTCAATGGAAAAACAAAAGTGTGATTTTTTGTTAATTTTGATTTTTAAAAATCAGTTTTCTACTTTCATGAATTATGCCCTATCTGTTCAGCCAGTTACCTCTCATGACAGAATTTTTCCCTGAAATTTCTTTTACCTGCTGTGCCAAAAGTATTTGACAACTTTGGTTTGAAATAATTATTATCCATGATTTAAACCTGACATTTTGTCAACAGCTGAAGCAGTCGGAAATTTCACAGAGGAAGAGCCTCCTCCAACCACCCCTGCCCCAATCACCACAACACTGAAGAGAGATAATTTTATTGGCTTCAACACTGACAACGCCCCCAAGCCTGACGGCTCTGAAGTGGGGAGTGTAGCTGGCAGCTTTGATGTTAGTGAGGGACGTCCTCCTGATGACCACAATGGTGACACCAAGCAGGTTGATGAGGGCTCCAGTAAGAAAAGTTTGTACTCGGGGGACTTTGATTTCCTATTTTTTCCTTTTTTTATTTCTGTTGTAATTTTGTTTGATTTGTTATAGTATGTAGTTTTATTATATAAAAAATGGTTAAAGTTTAATTCTTTGATTTAGAGTTCACCTTGTTTTAAATAAAGAAAAAAAGTAAGTGTTACAAAATTGATGACAGTCAGTTATTCTTTGATTACATTAAAGTTTATGTTGAATGATTTTATTTTGAAACGTTGTGTAACTTTATTTTTCTTGGATAAAGGGTGTAGCAATTCTATCATTATAACTCTTATACCAGTTTGATTAAAACTTTTGAAATAATTCTACGTTTGACAAATAATTTGTTTGTTTTCTGGTAATTAAGTCTTTAAACATTTAATCTTGTGTCATAAATGATAAACTCCCAAGTATCCCTATAAGTAGACTCTATTTGAATATAATCTTAATGATTTCTTTGCCAGGTAATAATTCAAACTCTCCAGATGTGCCACTTGCAGAGAAGGAGAACAAAGAGTATGATGACGAGTACATCAGTATAATCATCGGAGCCCTGGCGGCGTTAATCTTCCTCCTCTTGTGTGTCATCCTGATATTTTTCTGCCGCCACAAGCGCAGAAAAAACAACAACAATCGGAGGGGTCACAAGCCGGTCAGCACCAGCCATGTGGCCATCAATCTGAATGACCTTAGAGGGACCACGAATGGCAAGTTGTCCAATGGGAACATGTATAACAGTATAGCTACCGATGATGCTGACTCTGACCGTGAGGGCGTCGGTTGCTGTAATGGTGGTAGCAGAGGCAGTGAGAAATTCGGCTGTAAGCCTGCGTACATCCGGCCCAAAGACTGCATTCAGGGTAGACAACTCTTTCTGTCTTGCCTGCCTGCTCTGTTAGCTCAGTTATCCATCATTTTTTTTTTTTAAATTCTCATTTATTTTAATTTTATTTAACATTTAATTTTACTACCACTCTAATGCTTCATTAACCCCTTGATAACCAATTCAATAACTTAATTCTAATACACTTTTGAAAATTATTTAAATATGATTTTAAATTTTTTTAAAAAATGGTCTTTTATAAACATAAAACTAATTTAGTACTAATTCATCATTCATCAAATGGTCCGCCTCTTACAGCAGTTTACTAAACACTTAACCTTTCATTTAAATTCACGTGACATCACCACTCATTAACTCTAATTGCTATGGAGGAATGCAATCCGTCCCATCTCATTGATCACAGCCAACCATTTTCTTGTTTGTCCTAAAGATTTAGTTGTGGAAGATTTGGATGCAGAAAGATATGTCACTTGTTTCACTGTGGCCACTCCCTCTACTCCGCCCACCGTAATAGAGACAGGTTGTTACCTCAATGACTTAACTTATAATTTTTCTCAAAGCATAAGTGCTTTTCAACCTTTTCAGTATTTTTTTAATCTATCTATACTTAAAGTAAATAAACATCGTACTACAGTGTTCCTTATTATTATTTAAATAAATAAACCGGACACAGTTTTCTAATAAGTAAAGCAACAGATTAGTGAGATTAGTGCATTTTAAGCAATATTACATTTTAACCATGAAGTTTGAACT
This sequence comes from Radix auricularia, assembly GCA_002072015.1. Classification (NCBI taxonomy): domain Eukaryota; kingdom Metazoa; phylum Mollusca; class Gastropoda; family Lymnaeidae; genus Radix; species Radix auricularia. Next base: position 60,662 of record MUZC01000030.1, on the reverse strand, counting down.
GAAAATTAACTTATCTCAGATCATACAAAAAATGATTGAGATTGTGTTAAAAATACAACAGTTTTGTTATAGGCCATAAATTAAAATCTTTGCTTGTAAGAATATATATATATATAAAAAACCAAAAAGCCTCCTGCTAACATTTAAGGAAATTATTACATTAGCATCCCTTGTATACATAAAAATATAATTATTATACAGATTTACATTTTGATTAGAAATTCTAACTCCCACTATTGCTTCCAATCCATACATTTTAAAAAGTTAAGTAAAGAATCCTGATGAGATTAAATTTTCAAGTTTTTTTTGTCCAATGGTTTTATATCAATTAACTCTTCATGTGCCATAAGGTTTTCGGAAAACTTCCGCCTCTGTAAAGTAAAAATTTCAAGAATTTCACTCAACTGGTTATGAAATTTAAAAAATTGCGTAAAATCCATTTACATTAATAATATTATTATTGTCATACCGACGTAATCTTTTAGAATAAGAATGGTTATTTTATGTATCCGAAAGACCGTTTTGATTTTAAAACTATTTTTACCTGTAGTTTAGTACTATTATTTTAGTAATAAAATATAGCGGAATCGCATAGAAAAAAAACCATAAAAACTTTCGTTTCTAGTCGCGCATTACCGCTCTTTGGTAAAAAACGGTTAACCGCGGATTACCGTGCTTTGGCACATTAAGAGTTAAAATAAAAATGAGAATTTAAAAGACTAAATAAAGCTTTCAAAAATTACATTAAAAAAATATTAAAATTATTATAAAATAGTTTTTTGGTACTTTCCCTAAACCTGCTTATTAAAATTTTGTTTTTTCCTTTGCATTTGAGCCAGTGCATGTTAATTTTGTTCTTTTGCAAAAATAATTTTTAATATATGAGTTTTCAACAATCAAACATTTCCACACATTCATTTTTAGTTTATTTCATCTCTTTTTATTTAATTGAAAAAAACACCAAAAAATATAATTTCTTCTTATTTCCCCTCCTCCTCCCATTTTTGTGTAACAAAATACCTTCTCCTATCCCACACCATGGTTTGCTTATGTTTTATGCAACAAAAATTTTGTTAAAGTTTTTCTTCTGTTGTCTGAGCTGAGAAGGCAGTGCATGATAACAGTTATCTGCCCTTGAATATGTAGTTGTGCTTTGTTGTCTGGTGAACTTAGGTGTCCACAAATACAAACAGCACCATGTTATCTATGTCCACAAATACAAACAGCACCATGTTAGCTATGTCCACAGAATACAAACAGCACCATGTTAGCTATGTCCACAGAATACAAACAGCACCATGTTATCTATGTCCACAAATACAAGCACCACCATGTTATCTATGTCCACAGAATACAAACAGCACCATGTTAGCTATGTCCACAGTATACAAACAGCACCATGTTAGCTATGTCCATAAATACAAACAGCACCATGTTAGCTATGTCCACAGTATACAAACAGCACCATGTTAGCTATGTCCACAGTATACAAACACCTCACAAAACAAATGAGTCAACACAACTTGGGACCTTAATCTTTTACATTTTGCTACTCACTGAAAATTTAGTGTTGAACTTTCGTGTTGATTAGGTTTTTAATGGGAGATTGTATCTCAGGTTTGAAACTGAAAAGAAAAGGAAGAAAAAAATACACATCTGAAATTATATTTATATTGCATAGAAATAGCCAGGATAAATCTAATCAGTATACCATCTCCACCTTGTGCTTTAGTAAAATTTGTATTTGAAGGGATTATAAAACATAAACTGTCATATATCCCAACATTGACAAAATCATAATTCTCTTAAGTAAATTTTTAAAAAATATAAATATATTTATTATAAATATTTGTTGACTAAATAAAGAAATTTGAAAGAGTTTGATGTAATTTTTATATTTAAATAGCCTTTTATTTTTCAAAACTTTTTTTTTTAGGTCAGTTTAAAAACAAAAATTAATTAGCAACTTTTAAATGGGTAAAAAGCACTTGAGTAAAACTTAAGAGTACATATAAGTTTTAATGATGTGCATGAAACTTTCAACTGGATTTATGAATTACCAAATCAATTTTAAGCTTTATCTATTAACTGCATGGGGGACTTTGAATGAACAAACATTTTTTTTCTCACATTATAACCCACAGATGTCTTACAAAGATTCTCTAAAAGAAAAGAAGCACTTCAATAATAATTATTGTATCTATGGTATAACATTTCATGGTGTAAATAAAATTACTCTTCTTTTAGTTTATTTTAAAATAGGATAACTTAAAGAAGATGAATTTAAATAATATTTTTAAATAACGTGGATTAAAAAACCCCCAAAACTTTAATGTAATGCAGCATCTGTGAGATTGACTTAAATAAGAAGCCAACACATCAAAATAATAATTTGAATTACCCTCAGTTTATTAATAAAAACATTTATTTGTTAAATTTGTTTTTTGTGTGTGCTTGCCAGCTCATGAGTACTTTGATATTAACATGGTATTTTTATCTTGTTTAATCCTTAGGGTCCGAGCCAAGAGACTATGCTGTCCCAGACATCACCAAGTCGGCTTTGGTTGTCAACTTGCCCCCTCGGGCATCTGCCCCTAAGCAGCTGGCACTAATGGACAAGCCTCCTAACTATGATGCCCTCTATGCCGCTGCAGATATTGTCAACGTGCATGGTGGAAGTGTTCCCAGCATGCAAGGTGTCAGTGGTAACAATGTGTATGCTGTGCCCAATGCTGAGCTGCTGTGTAGCATTGACTACTCTGTTATGGAGCTTAGGAGAGAGGATTTGAGATTTGTTGAAGTTCTAGGTGAAGGACAGTTTGGAGAGGTAATTATCTTTATGTGCAGTTTATGCTATCAATTTCTTTTTGTTAGTATTGGTTCCTCTTTGTATGATATGTAATTTTAAAGTGTTAGTTTAATTATAGATATTTTATCATTTTAAAATTATTTAAATTTATTTGTGATTAAAGTAATATTATTAAATGTTTGGAGTCATTATTCTTTGCAAGATTGACATTGCATGGTAAATAACCTTATAATCATCACTGCAACCAGAGATCATGACCTTTCCAATTCTTGTTTCAAAGATGAAAGCTTACATCACACAATGAAATATTAACTACAATAGGTTTTATTTATAGCCAACAAAGTGTAGGATCAGAATATATCTCTTAAATATATGAGGGGCTTGCCGTTTGTTATTAAATACAAGTCCAACGTTTGTGTCTGTCACATGAGATGTGATTGGTTGAAAGAGATCACATGATGAGTGGGCTAGACCAGAAGGCTTAGGGGCAGCTCAGAATGTGTGAAGTATTGAGATGTACTTAATTTGTTTCAGTGACGTATATTAATATGTAAGAAGAGTGTACATACCTTCAAGTATTGAATTAAAGTTGTCTGTGTTACCAAGGACTTCAATAGTGTCATTGAATGAAAGAATCTGCTATTAATTAATGTCTACAAGTAAGAAAGTAGCCCAAAACCAAATACGTTAACAGTGTCTGACGTTAAATATATTACGTTCTAAAGGTTCACTTATGTGAGGCTCTCCATGGTGAAGACCTGATGGTGGACGAGTACATGCTCAACAGGAACCTCCCCCGTGCTCCCCTCCTAGTGGCTGTTAAGATGCTGAGACCCAATGCTGATGACAGAGCAAGGTGAGGTCTATTAACATCAAATAAATAAGTTAGGAAAATATGTTAGGTTTTAAGTTAGGAAAATATGTTAGGCTTTAAGTTAGGAAAATATGTTAGGTTTTAAGTTAGGAAAATATGTTAGGCTTTAAGTTATGAAAATATGTTAGGTTTTAAGTTAGGAAAATATGTTAGGTTTTAAGTTAGGAAAATATGTTAGGTTTTAAGTTAGGAAAATATGTTAGGTTTTCTTCCAGGCTAAAATCACCATTTTAAACTTAACTCTCAGCAGAATTTTATGGATTAATTTTTTTATATTATTATTCCAAAGAACTTGAATGAAGCAATACAATTGTATTAAAACTTAAAACAAGGAATACAAATTTACAATATTTAGACAAAATAAATAGCCAGCATGGGATTACTGTTTAAATATTTTTTTTTAGAAATTAAAAATTTATTGTTTCATTTTCTAATGTCGTTTATATTGTTATTTTATTTCTTTCAGGGCTGATTTCCACAAAGAGATAAAAATTATGTCCCAACTGAAGGACCTGAACATAGTTCGTGTGCTGGGTGTCTGCACCAGAGAAGAGCCGTTGTGTATGGTGGTGGAGTACATGAAATACGGCGACCTCAACCAGTTCCTCATTGACCATGAGCCTGAATGTCCCGTAGCCCAGGCAACCAACGCTAAAACTCTTAGGTACATATTTCTTTTTATGGTCAATTGAAATTGTTTTGGGTGCAAGGGATGGTAAATTTAAAAAGTAAAAAAATTTCTAATTTTTTAGTAGTATAATTAATCTTTTTTTGATATGGCAAATCTTTACTGCTTCTTTTACTTTCCTATTGTCCTATTTATATGCATGTTCAAATTTTTATAAATTATTATAATTAAAAATTATGGGGTCCCCACTGTTGAAGTTCTAGTGAGTATGTTTATCAAATATGTTTTATTTGTTTATGTCTGATCTACATAGTCTATCAAAATGTCTTTCTCTCTCCCCCAGCTATGGCTGTCTGATCTACATTGCATCACAAATTTCATCTGGAATGAAATATCTGGAATCTCTAAACATGGTTCACCGTGACCTGGCCACAAGGAACTGCCTGGTAGGACATCATTTCCTGATCAAGATCTCGGACTTTGGCATGAGTCGTAGCTTGTACAGCTCTGATTACTACAGGATCGAAGGTCGGGCCGTGCTTCCTATTAGATGGATGGCCTGGGAGAGTATTTTGTTGGTAAGTTTGGTGGGAAAGTTGAAAGCAGACAAGTTTGGTGGGAATATTGAAAGCAGACAAGATTGGTGGGAATATTGAAAGCAGACAATTATGGTGGGAATGTTTAAAGCAGACAATTATGGTGGGAATGTTTAAAGCAGACAAGTTTGGTGGGAATGTTGAAAGCAGACAATTATGGTGGGAATGTTTAAAGCAGACAAGTTTGGTGGGAATGTTGAAAGCAGACAAGTTTGGTGGGAATATTGAAAGCAGACAATTATGGTGGGAATATTGAAAGCAGACAAGTTTGGTGGGAATGTTGAAAGCAGACAAGTTTGGTGGGAATGTTGAAAGCAGACAAGTTTGGTGGGAAAGTTGAAAGCAGACAAGTTTGGTGGGAAAGTTGAAAGCAGATAAGTTTGGTGGGAAAGTTGCAAGCAAAGTATAATGGGAATGGGGAAAACAGCCTCTCTTCAAGTGAAACATAAGAAGTTTGGTTAGCTTTTCCCTGGCAATAAAATTTTCATCACCCTGGCAACTTTGATTTAAATTTAATCATCTATATCTAACTCCCCGGTCATTTAAAATGATCCGCCTTTCCATATTTCCAAAAGTAACAAAATTTTGAATGCAAATTTGTAATGACCATCCATTTTTTAATGCTTTTTAATTAGTCTTTGTCTTTAAATGATTGTATAATTTCATGTCATTGATTTATCTCAGGGTAAGTTCACCACTAAGAGTGACGTCTGGTCATTTGCTGTCACCCTGTGGGAGATCCTCACCTTCGCCCGTGAACAGCCGTTCATAGCTCTGACAGATGAACAAGTCATAGAGAACGCTGGCCACTGCTACCGTGATGACAACCTCCAGACCGTGCTGCCCATGCCCATCAACTGCCCCAAGGAAATCTATGACCTCATGTGCGAGTGCTGGAACCGCCAGGAGAGTGTACGGCCCACATTCAGGGAGATCCACATGTTCCTCCAGAGGAAGAACATGGGCTACAACCCAGCTGATGAAAAACTGGGACAGATTACTGTTCCTATCTGCTAACTTGCTATGATATTTCAAAATTCAACCACCGACATTCTCACGGATTTTGAAGATAAAGATTATAATTAATTGTGACATAATTGAGAAACAGTTCAGGATTATTGCCAATCCGCATTAAGATCCTGACAAAAGGAGTTTCCAAAAAGACAATTCTTTTTGATACAAGGTTTTATATTCTTACTCTGTAATTATTCTGGCTCATCTATAAATGTTATTTCTAATCCTGGAAATGAAGTGAAAAGTTGGTTGCGCATAATAATACTTCAGTATTGGCACTGAGTTCATAAAAGGAAGCGTTATGAAATTCAGTTGCATTCAAAATAAGGATGGAAAAAAAACTTTTTCAGTATTTGAAGAAACGAAATTTAAATTCATGGAGAAAGATTTTGGTAAGAAGTTTTTGAACTGCTGGCTACATAGTTGTGACAAAGATGATGAATTTCTTTGACAATACTGTAACATGAATCAAGGATTCTGATATTTGTGTCATACATTTTTGAAGTCAGTATTTTGAATTGTGGGTGGTGTGTACTGTTCAGTTTCCATTGTGACTTCTACAGAATGGGCTTCATTCATCAAAAGAATAAAAAACACTTATCTTCAGACCCAGAACATTAAACAGCATAAATCCTGTTTATAAATTTCCCAATTCATATGGATACAGTTTTTAAGCATTTTCCTGAACATGGGGAAATGGTTCTGGATTAAATTACTTGTAATAATTGATGGTACATGAAGAAAAGACTACTATTAACGAGACCTCTGCTTTGTGATATCTGGTCCAAAGAAATGACTCTGTTCCTAACTCAAAGTCTTGTAGAAGTAATTTTGATGGGTGGAAGAAAGAATTATGATGAGACAACAACAGACAAAAGACAATGAAAACATCGATGTTAATTCTACCTTACCTCATACTCAATTTTATTAATGATAAAATAAAACAGTTCAGTTGTTTAAATTAAAAGACATTAAATATGTGTACAGAAGAACAAATAAACCTATAATAAACATTACCCATTGTGTATATATCTGCTCACTCTAAACTATTTGTACAATAAAACAAAAGCTTTACATGGTGTGAATTTTTAGATTTATTTCTTCATAATATAATATATACTTTCTTGACTAAAAAACTGTTTTCTTGAGAGGAAAAAAAGTTCACTTCAGTGATACAGACAAGAACACGGCCATCTTTCCAAATGGATACTTACTGGGTCCTGATGTCTAGTTACAGCTGACTGAGTAACAACAGATCCGGTTTGTTGGACAGCTACAGCTGACTGAGTAATAACAGATTTGGTTTGTTGGACAGCTACAGCTGACTGAGTAATAAGAGATTTGGTCTGTTGGACAGCTACAGCTGACTGAGTAACAACAGATCCGGTCTGTTGGACAGCTACAGCTGACTGAGTAACAACAGATCCGGTCTGTTGGACAGCTACAGCTGACTGAGTAACAACAGATCTGGTCTGTTGGACAGCTACAGCTGACTGAGTAATAACAGATCCAGTCTGTTGGACAGCTACAGCTGACTGAGTAACAACAAATCCGGTCTGTTGGACAGCTACAGCTGACTGAGTAACAACAGATCCGGTCTGTTGGACAGTTTATGGATCTGTTTGGCTATGACATCCATGTAGGCTGATTTATGTCCTTTTAGGACACCTGCTGACCTTTGACCCTAAAAATAAATGTCAATATCTGTCTCAGCTTTTGTTATGTAAACGCATTGCTTTTATGTTTATCCCAATTTGTTAAAACATATTTGTTTCCCATGAAAAAATTGTAACTTTGTACTTCTCCATTTATGCATGTTTAAATTTGTTTAAAACCCTACAATGAACCAACAAAGATAGGAGAAGTCAAATTTATTTTTCAGAGTTGAATGAGATTGGTAACATCAGGGTTTGAGTGGCCAAGGAGACAAAACTAATCAATAACCTAATCAGCATTGTATTCTACATTTCTAGTATTTAATCATAAGGTTCATATCTAGAAGGAGTACTTTCTGATTCATCCTATATTTTTTGCTAGATGCACTTGGACTTGTTTATTGTATCGTTAAAAAAAAAGAATAGGAAAGCACATTAACAATAAAGAAGACTGAAGACTTTGTCTGAAAATGCTGAAAAGTGACTTTTAGAATGATACCATTTTTTACTTTTGAAAACTTTGCTACATATTACAAAAAATGTGTATGCCATCAGCAAGGGTGGGTTATTCTATGTAATGTGTCTGTTAACATTGTTTCTGTATAATATCACAGCCATTTGAATTAACCTATTTCATTGCAAGATCATTAAGTCTGTTTTTGACTCTAGGTACTTGTTTTTTTTAAAGAAGCAAGAAATTAACGGGAAATTCTAAATCATCAAATTTTTTATCAACTTTACTAACATCAAAAATGTCCAGTATGAGGATAAATATTTATTATGATTTAGTCATGAAAAATCTGTCATATTATGTGGATCTCTGACTTCTGACCAAAACATTCTGAAATGATTTATAAGATTCTCACAGAATTAGAAAAGTTATCAGGGCTTGGCAGATAAATGTGTTTTACGTGTTATCTTATCTGTTACAGACACTCCATCTATACAGAGATGATTATTTTTATAGATATAATCATTGGATACTTTTGGCTGTTATCGATTAAATTAAATTTAATCGTTAACTTTTGAAAAATTACCGATTAATTAATCGATAATTTTGTTAAGCTAAAAATAAAGATGTATGACGTCATTAAACTGTAAATTTCAAGGGAAGTAATAAAAACGGCCAATTGGAATTAGCATTATGTTATTTTTAAAACAGTCAGCACTGAAAACAAGGTAAATAACGTATTAAAGTTGAGGCAATTGAATGAAAATTTCATATTAATTTTATAAATATAAAAGTAATACAGCTGTATAGAAATTGTTTGATGATTATTAAAAACATAAAGATCATCTTTTTATCCAAAGTGGTTCGAAAGCTATGATTTTTTTTCAAAGACCTCATAATCTCTTTTTTCACTATTTCGTTTTCCTTCATATTTTGTGCCCTTTTATTGAATTTTCTAAAATGCCCATAACCTAAGTATTTAATTTAATTAAATTTTAAACACGTACTATTGTTAGGGGATATATTTAAAAATAAGTAGAACCTAGTTCAATATAATGTCAATGAATTTAAATTTTGTTATTGTTAAATAGTTAAAAACAGTGGGCTTTTTAAATATCATTGTCCTTATAAAACAGGTTATTTTAAAGTATACACTTTCTGAATACCCTTAACGGGGAAGTTTGTACGTAAAAAAATAATGATAAAATAAAAGCTATTATTAATTATTTATTAAAAAAAACAAAAACGTTTTTCTATTTTTAATCACTATTTTATCGATTAAAATAATTTTAATCGATAAAATAATTTACCGATTAATCGAGAAATTAATCGGTAATTTCCGCAGCCCTATTGGATACATATTTAAATCCCACCAAATAATTAGCAGGTTTAGTAAAACTTTTGTAAATCATAATTAATTCCGGTTAATTGCTTCTGTTTTCTGCTGTATATTAAACACATAATTCCCCAAAAATTTCTATAATTTGAGTAATATGGTCAGTTAAAAAAAATTAACAAAACTTTCAAAACAATATTTGGCCATCAAAACAGTATAAAACTTTGGTTATTGTATTCAATATTTACCAATTTGTTGATGTCTTAATATTGTTTGTCCTTCATGCATCAGTTTGTCATGTTATTATATAAGTTATTAATAGTTTGGTATTTTGCTCCACAAAGAAAGATAACTTAAATAACTAAGGAATTAAGCAAGAGGTTTTAGCAGTGGCGTCGCTAGGGCGGTGCGGAGGGGGCGGGCCGCGACACCAGACCATAAAATTCTATATATTCCCGTTATTTGGCACTGGAAAACACGGAGGAGTTCTATGGATTATATCATGAGGGGGTGACACCATGAGCTACCGCCCCGGGTGACACCAACCCTAGTGACGCCTCTGGGATTTAGCTGTAGTTTTATTTACTTGATATATGTATTTTATTGGTTTTGATATAAACTAGGCGGAAACTTAAAGTAAGGGAGTTGTCACTTTTAAAATATATTTTGTTAAAATGGCAGTCATTTTTTTCAAATAATAATTTGGTTTAAGTTAAATACTAATCTTTGCTTTTTTTGTTTTTTTGTTAGTGAAATTAAAAGCTTGGTACTTCCGATTTGTCACAAGCCAAGCTTAAAGACTCTTTTTAATAATTAATAAATTTTTAGTCAGTTTTTTTAGGTTTAAGAAAAGATTTATAAATGCTCACATCAATTATAAATTAAACTCTTACATCCAATGGCCACATTCTCCATATGTATGTAATGACTACAATACTAAAATGTTGATATTTTTTTTTTTTTAATCAATATGTAAATCCCTTTATCAGAGACATGCAGAATTTGTTTGTATAAATAAGGGTTCTCATTATTTTGTTTTATTTCTTAGTTAATATTTTTCTTTCTTAACAAGCCGGAAAATTTTATTTTCTCTAAACACCAAATATTCTTTCACTTTAAATGATCACAAAAATCGCTATTAATAACAATGTTGAATTATAGAAACTTTAAAAAATGATTTGAATGTCTATAATACTATAACATTGTGAATGATACAATAAATGTCTATAAATTATGTAAATAGAGAAAACATGTGCCATGATTTGGCTCATAAATTTTTATTCATTTATGAATTAAATTTTGTTCTTTTTCTTTGTGAATAGCATGAAAGCATACATGAAGGCTTCATTTTAATTTTACTTAGCTACACAAAATGTTACTTTAACAGAATTCAACTAAACAACAATAGTTAAAATAAATGTATGTCTATTGGCACAAAATGTATAAATTTATTTTATTTCTTTATTCTCCACCCTCAACCATGTTTTCCCCTAACATTTTTTCTTATCCAAAACAAATATATTAAATTAAAGTCATTTGACCTAATATGACAAATTATTTTTATTTCAAAGAGTCGCCAAAGGTTTTTTGAAAAGAAGGATTGAACATCATGTTTTTTTAAATACATATACTTTTTTTTAAATTAAAAAAATAAAAGGATGTTAGGAGAAATAATTTTTTTTATTACATTTCATTGTTTACCCCAGTGATGACATTCAGTGTCATCACTTCATCATCACTAACTGGTATTTATTTCTGAGAAGTTCAACGAATGTGTAATAAAGCTATAAAAAGTTTTTCCTTTTATAAATACTATAAATTAATACAATTAATATGAACATAAATTATTATTTAAAGAAAAATTGAACTTATTTCTCAATTGAATATGATTGGATTATATTGGCTAATATAATTTATATTTAAAACAGTTCATTGAAAATTTTAATAATTAATTTCAATTGATGTTTCTATTCATTATTACTCTGTCTTTTGAAGGTCTAAGGTAAAATTCATGGATATTGAATTAAAAAAAAATAATTAAAGTTAGTTTTATCTTCTGTAAATCTCACACAATAGATTAAATCCCTTTTAACTATTTATGGAGGCAATTTTTTAAAAAATGGACAGCGCCATTTTTTAAGAACCTTATTCACAGAAAAGAGTAAAATAAATATTTGTTATTATCTCTGTGTACATTAAGGAGCCCTTCTACCTTTCATTCTTTCTTTAAGTCAAAGTTTTCAAATGAAGAATTTACAGTGGGATATTTATTTAACCATTTTGAGCTTATGTCAACTTTAGCTCTAGTGGTCATTCAAAAATTGGTTAAATTAAATCAGATGTTGTTGACTACTCTTGCCCAGATTTGTTCATCTATTTATGGCTTGGAGGATGTCAACAATATTGGTACGTTTTTTTATTTGATGTCCAGTTATATCAAAACATCATCTATGTCTTTTATTTAAATGTGAGAGTGAGTTTTGGAGCTACTGTTAAGTGTGTTTGAAAAATGCGGTCATTGTGTGCTTGATTATGATGCTGAAGTTTGTGCGTGTTTGATGCTGAAGTTTGTGCGTGTTTGATGCTGAAGTTTGTGCGTGTTTAATGCTACTCAAGTAAGATATGCCAGTGCTGAAGCCAAGTCCTTGATCACAAACTTATGGGGACTTTGAGCTGTAACAGCATGTTATGATTTGTTTTGTTATCCCTGTTTCTTACACGGTTGTGATTTTTACCATACATGATTATTTGAAAAAAACTCTTAAAATGCTTCACGTAATACATTTAAGTTAATATCTTTGGTCATTCGCTTATTTATAATTAATGTCATTTCATACATACTACATACATACATATATATATATACATTATATATATATATATATATATATATATATATATGTATATATATGTAAATATATATTATAATGTTTTTTGCTTACAAAATAGTAAAGAATAAGCATAAATCATATAATATACAGTACTTGTGTGGAAAATTTTTTTAAAAGAAAATATTGTAACAATATTAATTATAGATCACCAAAGATGATGGAATTATGTGATGTCATAATAATATGAATGAATTAATTTAAGATTATTGCAATAGGTTGCATGCTTGCATAACCTATAACCTAAAACCTATAACCTATAACCCATTGACCTGTATGGCAAGCTCTAAATAAGTCAATGTCATTCAGTCCTAAAAGATTTGTAATATATTCATTTTATTACCAGTGTTGATGTTTGACTTGAATGAAATAAATTTTAATCTCTATGTCTTTTACGCTGCATGTGCTTTGGTGTCTTTGAGATTTCTAAAATATTGGATAGTAGTAGACATCTTGGATAGTTCAACGTCAATAAGTCATTTAAGGATTGTGTTAACTTATCACGTTTGCTTTATTTTGAAGTAGAGACATTAAAAAGATAACAGATGATGAAATTGAATTAAAACTTCTTTAATTTTAAAACAAGAATTTTTACATACAATGTATTAATTTTTAGGCTTTTTTTTTTTTTACTACTGACATGACTATCTTTGACGTACTCTTTAATGTTTTTGATCATTTTTATAGAGTGAGTGTTAGATTTTCTATTGAGCTCTTGTTAGTCTTGATATAGAGAATGAATGAATGAATGGTACAGAAAGATTATCTTAAATCTTTGTACCGCATTTTCTTCCTCAGGCTTCAAGATCTTTTATCACATTGAAATTATGATGTGTAAGAAAATTATTGCTATTCTTAAAATAACTTCTTACTTTTAAAATAAAAAAATTAGCTGCTCTGTTTAAAATGTGAAATGATGTCTTTGATTTTCTGTCAGGATACGTCTTTTCTTGACAGAATGTCAAATGATTTTTATTGATGTATTCATTTTCTGTTTTAATTGCCCCAGTTTTTATGTGCGATGAATGAGACATTTTTACAAAATTATTTTGCACCAAAGATTTTATTAAAAATCAAATAATTTAAATAATGTAACTTATAACCTTATTTTGAACAATTAGGTTTACTGTACATGTATTTTTGCTTGTTTTCTAAACAAATGTCATTACCTAGTCATTTAGGTCTAAAAAATCTACATGTAATGCTGTTTTATTATATTATCTTTGAGAAAGAGAGACTTTTAATTATTTTTTATCAGTTGAAATATTTATTGTTACAATTATTTTTTTTAAAAGATGTAAAAATTTATTTTTGCTGTTATCATTAAAATGAAATGAGCTACCTTTTTTATGTTCAAATGACTGTTTGTATGGCTGTTAATCAATAACTTAATATGTCCAGCTTGATATACCCTTCATACCTTGGAACACCAATTGAAACATTACAAATAGAACAACAAGTGTGTAATTGAATAAAGTTTACTTTCCAAACATTCAAATACTCAACTGTTGTCCTATGGACCAGAGAGAGATGTACATAGAGTTTTCTACGTTTAAAGATATGTGGCATTATTGTTTTATTACTTTAGGTGTTCATATTTACTTAACAGATCTTAAATGTGGAGTATGTCAAATCATTTTTTTTTTTTTTAAAAAGAGTTCGAATAGTTTTTTCTTTCTTTCTTTTTTTAATTAACAAAAAATAAATAAATAAAGGGAGATTATGATGGTGTTTCATTCCGTGTTGAGCACCAGTAAGTGCTCCTGTTTTGTGAAAATAAAAAAAATAAAACAACAAAAATCTTATTCCTTTTGTTTTAATTTTTAATGTTTATATTTATTCAATGACTCCTATTTATATGTCAATTTTATGTAGACATTTTGTAAATGAAGAGATGTGATGCTTGACATTGCTGAAAATTACATCATTCTGGTTGGGGTCTTCTTGCACTAAGACTGAAGATATGTTTTGTTTTATCTCCGTACTTGATATGTCTTTGTTTTTGTTTGTTTGCTAAATCTTTTGTTCCTTTTATTATTTGTTTGGCATAGTGTCAGGCTTAGGCTTACACCAAATCCCGTTTCTTGTCACTATAATCAATTACAGACAGGGAAGATAAGTGATAGCATAAAGAGAAATGTAGGTCTGAATAATCAGGCAACTTTCATAGCATTATCTCCCTTTTGCCTTGATACCCAAACACACTTTGAGGATGAAGAAATTTTATTTAAAAACTAAGTGTTTACTAATTTTTGGTACACTTTTCTAAAGTGCAATGAAAATAAACTTTAATTATATGTGCTAAAATTTAATATTTTTAATCATCAAATGTGGGTACTATCTGTTTTTGAGTTCTTAAATTCACAGCAACAAAACGTAAACAATTGAACCTAAAACATTAACATTTAAATTCTTCTTCTTGCATTTATCCAGGGTAGGCATATTGTCTAAGTTAATATGTAGACACTTGTATTTGAAAATACAAGAATTATCTTAAAATTAATCTTTTAAAATTTAGCAAGATATGTTGAAAATATGAACTCGCACATTTGGAGGAATTAAAAAAATTATGTCCTTAACTTCTCAGAGGCCTGTCCACAAGATAATATGAAGAATGACCAGCACTGGTAAACACAATATTAGTTTTATTGAACTTTAACCCTCCTCCATACAAATACATGTCGTATTAACCTGATTCGCCATTCCCTTATTTAATAAATTGATATCTTTCCATATTCTTCTTATTCTTTCGCAAACTTCTCAGCAATTGGTCAGACAACTCTTGTATAACTGACCAGGCGAAGTTAACATCTGAAATCTGAGTTTTCGTGGCGCACACAACAAATCGTAAAAAGAACGTGTCCTTGACCTTGGAAGGGACCAAGTGGATCCGTCGGTCATCATTTATTTTCTTTAAAAGTCTTTCGTTTATTTCATTGCTTCCCTGGAAAAATAAAACAAAAAGTTTAACAACAGGGCAAGACAATTTCTACAGTCTAGACATCTAAAGCCTGTTAGATTAATTGCCTAACTTGGAATTACAACACAACGATAATCTAATGTCAGTATGTACTGACCTTTCTAAACAACCTGACCTTAATAAACAAAAAAAAAAAAAAACACTTCATAAATCCTAACTCGTGTTAAGAAAATGTACACATTTTCAAACCGAAATATATCATGAGAGAATTATTACTGTTATTAACATAGTAACAAGCAGTGAGTAAATTTCATGTGTATAATTACTAGCTGTCTGAATTTCATGAGTAAAATTTTACAAACTTGTTTGCGGGCCACTAAAATCATGGTGGGTCTCATGAGGCTAGCGGGCTACAAGCTTAAGACCACTGAGTTATATATCCACTGAGTTATATACACTGATTCATACACTGAGTTATATATACTCTGAGTTATATATACACTGAGTTATATATACACTGAGTTATATATACACTGAGTTATACACTGAGTTATATATACACTGAGTTATATATACACTGATTTATATATTCACTGAGTTATATTTACACTGAGTTTTATATACACTGAGTTATATATACACTGAGTTATACATATACTGAGTTATACATACACTGAGTTATATATACACTGAGTTATATATACACTGAGTTATATATACACTGGATTATATATACACTGAGTTATACATACACTGAGTTATACATACACTGAGTTATACATACACTGAGTATATGCAAACAAGCATGACGCGTGACCCTCGCTGAGGTCGACCACCGAACAATCAGTTTATGGTTGGCAAGCAAAGGTGGTGACCGGGGGTTGTGGGGTCATTGAGACCAACAATGCATCTTAAGTTCACTATCGTTGTTCCTTCACATAAAAACATGCATTTCGAAGTGTAGTGGTTATTACATCCGCCTAACACTAAAAACGTCCTTGGTTCAAACCTCAGCTAAGACATTACTTTTTAATTTTTACAAATGTTTATGTTTTTCGCCTCTCTTTTCCCCTTTCTTTTTGAACATGACTTAGCAACTGTTTGAAGTTTTCGCACGTATGTTACAATTGAGTGTGAAAGGAATTTTTTTTCTTACATTCCACCTCTGGGAAACGATCCCGACACCGCTTGCATGACAAGCCTATGCTCTTTGCACACGGCCAGCGGAGATAGTCTAAATTGAAAATTTTTAAAAATATAATCTATTAGGACTATCAGGTCTGAATCGTGATCAGTTTAATAGATAATATTTATAAATTTATTTTATTTTCAAGGGTTCATTCATACATTTGTACACTTTTATTATAAAATATAGAAGTTTTGGGGCCCCCAAACCATCGGGGGCCCCTGGCTTTAGCCCGTTCAGCCCCCACCCCTTAATCCGCCATAGCTTCCGATCATGGCCATTAAGAAGTTCGCTAGCCTCTCACACACGATGACGTTCTGGTATCATCTATTGATAACGTCAGTATGTCCACACAAATTTCACATCCACCTTATCACACTGATGAGACGTCACCTTGCCACTATCCTGATAAACACACACACCCGCATTCCAAAACATGCTCCAATGAACGAACGGTTCGGCAGCAGAACTCCAATCCACCATCCGTATATATAAAATGACCAGAAAAAGCACAAGTGCTAATAAGCTTAACGAATGACCTTCGTAAGGGTCAACTAATCACAATTAATGGTTGGCAAGCTAGGGTGGTGAAGAGTGGAGGGGGTGTGGGGGTGTGGCAAGTAGCTAATGGCAGTGCACACGTTTCCAGACTAACAATTCGTCGGTAGTTATACCCGCACCCCCCGAGGTTCATTCGCGTTGTTCTGATTTCTTCGTGATGTAGTTTTTGTCTGTTCTCTCTCCCCCCCCCCTAATTACTTTGCACTATTTATGAGCAAGTCTGCGGCGTATGCGCGGGCCGCAAATAGTTTGAAATAAGAATATAAGCTATACACTTGATGACTTCTTTGGAATTATTACTCATATTAAAGTAATACAACCTGAAGTATTAAGACCCGAAAGCAGTTAGACAAAACTTGTCAGACTGCCCAAACTGTCAAACTGTCCAAACTGTCAGACTGTCAAACTTGTCAGGCTGTCAAACTTGTCAGACTGTCAAACTTCTCAAACTGTCAAACTTGTCAGGCTGTCAAACTTGTCAGACTGTCAAACGTGTCAAACTGTCAAACTTGTCAAAATGTCCAACTCGTTAGACTGTCAAACTTGTCAAACTGTCCAACTTGTCAGGCTGTCAAACTTGTCAGACTGTCAAACTTGTCAAAATGTCCAACTTGTTAGACTGTCAAACTGTCCAACTTGTCAGACTGTCAAACTTGTCAAACTGTCCAGCTTGTCAAACTGTCAAACTTGTCAAACTGTCCAACTTGTCAAACTGTCCAATTTGTCAGACTGTCAACTTGTCAGACTTTCAAACTTGTCAAACTTGTTAGACTGTAAACTTGTCAAACTGTCAATTTTGTCAAACTTGTCCAACAGTCCAACTTGTTAGACTGTCAAACTTGTCAAACTGTCAAACTTTTCAAACTGTCAATTTTGTCAAACTGTCAAACTTTCAAATTTGGCAGACTGTCAAACTTGTCAAACTGTTTAACTTGTCAGGCTGCCAGACTGTCAAACTTGTCAAACTGTCAAACTTGTCAAAATGTCCAACTTGTTAGACTGTCAAACTGTCAAACTTGTCAAGCTGTTAAATTTGTCAGACTGTCCAACTTGTCAGACTGTCAAACTTGTCACACTGTCAAACTGTCCAATTTGTCAAACTGTCCAACATGTCAAACTTGTGAAACTGTCCAATTTGCCAGACTGTCAAACTTGTCAGACTGTCCAACTTGTCAAACTGTTAATTTTGTCAAACTTGTCCAACAGTCCAACTTGTTAGACTGTCAAACTTGTCAAACTGTCAAACTTGTCAAACTGTCAATTTTGTCTAACTGTCAAACTTTCAAATTTGGCAGACTGTCAAACTTGTCAAACTGTTTAACTTGTCAGACTGTCAAACTTGTCAAACTGTCCAACTTGTCAAACTGTCCAACTTGTCAGACTAGTCAAACTGTCCAACTTGTCAGACTGTCAAACTGTCAAACTTGTCAAACTGTCCAACTTGTCAGACTGTCAAACTTGTCAAACTGTCCAACTTGTTAGACTGTCAAACTTGTCAGACTGTCCAACTTGTCAGACTGTCAAACTTGTCAAACTGTCCAACTTGTCAGACTGTCAAACTTGTCAAACTGTCCAATTTGTCAGACTGTCAAACTTGTCAAACTGTCCAACTTGTCAGACTGTCAAACTTGTCAACTGTCCAACTTGTCAGACTGTCAAACTTTTCAAAATGTCCAACTTGTCAATTGTCAAACTTGTCAAACTGTCCAACTTGTCAGACTGTCAAACTTGTCAAACTGTCCAACTTGTCAGACTGTCAAACTTTTCAAAATGTCCAACTTGTCAAACTGTCAAACAGTCCAACTTGTCAGACTGTCAAATTTGTCAGGCTGTCCAACTTGTCAGACTGTCATACTTGTCAAACTGTCAAACTGTCCAACTTGTCAAACTGTCCAACTTGTCAGACTGTCAAACTTGTCAGACTGTTAAACTTGTCAGACTGTCCAACTTGTCAGACTGTCAAACTTTTCAAAATGTCCAACTTGTCAAACTGTCGAACCGTCCAACTTGTCAGACTGTCAAACTTGTCAGGCTGTCCAACTTGTCAGACTGTCATACTTGTCAGACTGTCAAACTTGTCAAACTGTCCAACTTATCAAACTTTTCAACTTGTCAGACTGTCAAACTTGTCAGACTGTTAAACTTGTCAGACTGTCCTACTTGTCAGACTGTCAAACTTGTCAAACTTGTCATACTGTCAAACTTACCTTCAACCTGAAACACACAAGCCCAAAAGACACTGGCCTGACAACCTCAAACCTTTTATCACACCTAACAAGGTCCTCAAAGTGATGAGCTAGGGACACATCCTATATAAGGAAACAACCAAAGTTCATGACATGTTGAAAGATCAAATAGGAAATGTGCAGTCAGCAATAGGTGAGAAAAAATCATGTTAAGCCTGGTCCCTTTTGGAACTCAGGACGTGTTAGCGCATTTTCGTATTATGTATCAGTACTTATGTTAGATATCAGCATTATGTAGTTATCAGTAATTGTGTTTAGATTTTAGACATATTTTTATGAATTTTCTTGTGTAATGAATATACCTGACATTTTTTTTATTTAAAAGTCATTTCTTTACATTTTAAAAAAATTTATTTTCTCTTTAATCTAACTACAAGTCACCACAAATGATGAGGTAAAACTCTCTAAACTTTTACACATATTCTAATGACGTCAACAAAAAAAANTGACGTCAAAAAAAAAAAAAAACTAATTCTTTTGCACGCCTTCGCACCACTCTTGAATGCTTGAAAAATGATGTATTCGACTTCCGGCAATGGCAGCCGTTCCCTGCGCCAGTGTTACCTCTCGATTCGCAAAGTTTTTTGGTAGTTTTAACGGGGTTTTTTAACGGATCGAGTAACTGAGTGTTGATGCACAAATGGCAGGTCAGGACATACAAAAAACATATATACCTCATGGGTCTAGGACTTATGGATGCTGAGATCAAGGGTGATGACGGACGGACGGACGGACGGACAAAACGGGTGCAATAGCGCATTCGACTTCTCGAAAATGCGCTAAAAATAGATTTTTAATATTTCTTTAAATTTTACAGAAGCTCCCTAAACACACGAAATTAGGGCTTGTATATGTTCAGTTTACATATAACATAATAAATATAAGAGTTTACATATAAAATATTATAATAAACATTCATTATAATGTGTAAGGCTACTGAATTACCCTTAATCCCTCGAACACTTTCGGTCATTATTCTTCCACTCCCAAAAAAACTTCCAACTATTAAACAATGGACAATACAGATAAAGAGAGAGAGAAAGAGAGAGAGAGAGAGAGAGAAAGAGAGAGAGAGAGAGAGAGAGAGAGAGAGAGAGAGAGATATCAGACAGAGGAGAGACGAAGAGAGAGCTAGGAGGGAATGAAAGTAGATACATAAAGTGTAACTCTCCTACGGTCTACTACTCAGCTGTAACTGCTAATTATAATAAGATGGCTATGCTGACAGTGCCCAACATCTAACATAACATTCCGACCGAGCTTCACACTGATCTCAGCATTATTACAAATTTGATATTAAATACCGCTTTTTGTTTGGACTTAATGCTATAACTTTTCTAGTTTACTTCTAATCATATTGTGCAAGATTGTGGTATATTTTCATGTTATACAGACATAACGTAAACATGTTTGTAGCCGTAGCACTCATAACTAAGAACACGACTGTAGCTTACCTTCATATCAATTATCATACAGACATAGAACAAGCATATAACTTACCTTCATGTGATACAGACATAACGTAGAACATGTTAGTAGCCGTAGCACACAGAGCATAGAACACGAATGTAGCTTACCCTCATATCACACAGACATAGAACAAGCATATAGCTTACCTTCATATAATACAGACATAGAGAACAAGCATATAGCTTACCTTCATATCATACAGACATAGAGAACAAGCATATAGCTTACCTTCATATAATACAGACATAGAGAACAAGCATATAGCTTACCTTCATATCATACAGACATAGAACAAGCCTATAGCTTACCTTCATATCATACAGACATAGAGAACAAGCATATAGCTTACCTTCAGTGGCGGCGTTAGGTAAGCGCGGGGCCTAGTGCCAGCAATGACCCCGCGGGGACAGAGTACTAGTAAAGATCGCTAAGCACCAGTATACTATGGAGACACTGCCATTCCGATGACACAGTTTTATAAAAATAACTATTTTAGTAAATCTATTGTGAATGACGTGTACACAAATAAAGGGGATTGGCTGAATGGTACATCTGACCAATTTTCCGCTAACGGTGTTATGCTTTCAAAGATGTCTAGAGCTACGCTACGGAATTTGACCTTCAAAAAGGATTACAAGAGTGCCTCTTTCGTTTCTTTACAATCGTTTCCAGCATACGTTCTACCATCCACTCTTTTGTTCTACATTTATAGGCTATTAACCAGGACGAGACATGTTCAGGACCGAAACGCGTGGCCTACCTAAGCGCGGGGCCTGGGGCAGTCGCCCCAGTTGCCACCCTCAAACGCCGCTCCTGCTTACCTTCATATCATACAGACATAGAGAACAAGCCTATAGCTTACCTTCATATCATACAGACATAGAACAAGCATATAGCTTACCTTCATATCATACAGACATAGAACAAGCATATAGCTTACATTCATATCATACAGACATTGAACAAGCATATAGCTTACCTTCATATCATACAGACACATAACAAGCCTATAGCTTACCTTCATATCATACAGACATAGAACAAGCATATAGCTTACATTCATATCATACAGACATAGAACAAGCTTACATCCATATCATACAGACACAGAACAAGCCTATAGCTTACCTTCATATCATACAGACATAGAACAAGCATATAGCTTACATTCATATCATACAGACATAGAACAAGCTTACATCCATATCATACAGACATAGAACAATCATATAGCTTACCTTCCTTATTTGGTCTTGGAGCCTTTTCACACCAAAGAGACGTAAAACAAACCAGATTTTGAGTGCTCTGAATCTTGTGCCAAATGGGATTTGCCAGTGCTGGGTTTAAAAACATAAATAAATATGTTAAACTTTGACATTTTATTTTGACCACTCTTTTATTTCTAAGTATATTTTCAATTTTCCTAAATATTTTTTTTATAATTCATGAAATCCCATTTCGAATTCTGTTATTTTACTTTCAGTGAACAGAGAGTTTCATTGTTTGACTAAATCCTGAAACTCATGACCAAGTCAACTTCTCCAGTGGGGCTGATAACTTACTCTGAATTCAGGCATAGCCTCTCCCTCGCCATCAATTTCATTTTTCAGGTAGACTGGATTCACTACAAACGCCCCAGCCACCAGATCGCTGTCTTTAACCCTAATGGGATTCATAGTTGATTTAATTTTTTTAATATAAAATTCCAGATTCGATTCTAATAAGGTTTGAAATAAAAATTATTTAGTTAATAGATTCGATTATTTTTAAACCCAATATTTTATCTTGTTTCTGTAGCAGTAATTTTTAAAATTACATTTCAACTTTTAACTTAACTAACCACAAAGCCGAACAGTCAAATGTGACTTGCAACCACTTGTGCGGGTTAAAGTTGAAGGACATGGCTCGCTAAATATGAGAGGAATAAAGTGTCAGAAAACATTTCGTACTAATGGGATATTATTTGCTGAGATTATGGTATTTTTTTAGCGATGTTGTAAATTGTTCATTACTATTGTGTTTTTGTGTTTCATTGATCCATCATTGATTATTTTTCCTTTAAAATGTTAGGATTAAAAAAAAAACTACAACAACAAAACAACCCCTTCCTGAGAGTGTGGAAATGGGGTCAACGCGCTTCGGGCCATTGGGGTCGGTCATTGTTTATTTATTTATTTTTTAATTTATAAAAGAGAATGGTTTTCTGGTTAAACATTTTAAATGATCAATGGGATAGTCTAAAAATACTTTTTATGATGGAGTAGAACGGTTGTTTTCACTTTTCTTCAAAACTTCGTCATAACATGGCTGTCACTGACGGTAACAGAAAAAAGGGGGAAATAATGACAATGAAATCCCATTACTTCTACACCGTCCAGCAGTGGTCTGAACTCAGGACATATAAAAGCAGATCCAGCATAGGCGGCATCAATGTGCATCCAGATGTCATGTTTGTTACCTGCTCACAGAAGTGTAAGGCTATAATGTATAGTATATATAGTACATACTTAAAACAGTCAATAAGAATAATCCAAAACTTTGTCAGTGTAAAGTAAATTTTTATTGTCTTCTCTTTTTGTCTCCTGCTGGTCCCGTCTATGAGATATGAGACACGAGCTAAATCTAAAAAACGTTATTGATATCATCAAATCTTTGATGTGACAGGAAGATTTAAAGTTATGTTCTAGATTTATTTATTCGAGAACCCGTCCATTAAATTATGCTTCACAGTTGCTAGTATAGAAAACTATGTTGGTAATAATGACTCACAAATTGGTCCATTTTCTTGCAGATTGTCTACGCCACATGATGACGTGGTTCCTATAGTTGCACACAGCTGTAGACGCATTGTTGAGTTCAGTGATATGTTTGTAATTTAATGTTGACGAGACAAATCATATGTCGTATAATCATATAGAATCATATCGTCTACACTCTACACTAGCACGACAGATATTTCCTAATGTTTCCTGTACAATGTTTCCTGCTTCTTTCTGTGAGCTACAGATTGTGTAGTTTGATTAGATGAAAGTCATATTGTCCAAAATGTTCATATACAAGTGTCTCGGAGATCAAAGGCGTCACTAGGGTTGGTGTCACCCCCTCACGACTTAACCCATAGAACTCCTCCGAGTTTTCAAGTGCCAAACAACCGAAAAATACAGAATTTTACATTTTGGTGTCACCCTCTGATGGTGTCACCCGGGGCGGCCCGCCCCACCGCATCCCCTGGTGACGCCACTGTCTGACATTCGCTCAGTTCCCGTATCGACCTACCGTTCCCAAATTGGTCGGCCTGTTAGCGATTGGACACCGAGGCGTTGCCCAAAGTCCGGTATACTTGAAATGACAAGTTACTGTATGCTACTTTGATCCACCACATGGCCACACAGCCGTCATTTACTACCCGCTTAGCCTTTTTTTTTAAAAATATCATCTAGTATTAGGTTTAATGATTTAACTAATGGTATTATGGTTTGATGCGCACATCTTTAATAATTTAATAAGTGTTCTAAATGGCCAGTGATTTTTTTCGTGATAAGATTGAGAACGTTAGGACTCTCAAGACTTGTTGATGGTTAGAAATATAAAATATATGCTAAGTCTTTTCAAAATCGCTAAGTGAATCCGAAAAGATGTGCCAAAAACTTAATTGAACATCAGTGAGGCCAAATGTGCGAATGAACGATTGCTATGTATACAATTATGAAGTATTTTAAAATATGATTACCGCTAAATTTAATTTTTGGTTAAATATTGTTGTCCATATTTTGTTTGATTACCTTAAACATTTTAATGACACGTTTTTATAATGAACTTGTCGTGATTGAATGTTGGTTTGTAAACAATATATGACAGTTAGATAGCACACTTGAATGTTGGTTTGTAAACAATATATAACAGTTAGATAGCACACTTGAATGGATGTTTGTAAACAATATATAACAGTAAGATAGCACACTTGAATGTAGGTTTGTAAACAATATGTAACAGTTAGATAGCACAATTGAATGTTGGTTTATAAACAATATGTAACAGTTAGATAGCAGACTTGAATATCTTACAAAGAAAGGAATCAGCCCCTGCTCCTTGTCCCTAGTGATGGCTGATTCCAGCTCTGATCCTCTCAGTGATCCTTTGTCATCCGTTGGGAGTGATTTCATTTGGACCATGCCTATAAGTGAGGCCCTCACTACTGATGAATGGGCCTTTAAATATACGGGAATTCATAACTTGTACTTACTAGACGAATTTTAACAATAGTTATATCAACACCGAAACAACTCGCTCTAAGCTTCTAGCAACGATCACTCATTGTGTGAGAAGGAGGGCAATAATAATAATGTGACCGGCTTGTTACTAGCATTACATTGAACAAAATAACACCAGCTGATGTAATTATGTTGAAGAGAAGTTAACTTTACTCAATCCATCCATCAGGTGCCGTGCTTAGAGGTGTAGGCGGTTTGCCACTTCACAGCACAGCTCTCTCCCTTTGGTATATCCCATCAGCTCCGCTGGTGATTGTGTCCCTTGCCATCTTGTCAGCCCGTCCAGCATCTTTTCTCTCTGTGTTCCTCGATCCCTTTTGCCCTGTAGTTACCGTGTGTTCTAGTTCTAGTTTGCCTCGCCGCATGATGTGTAAAAAAATTATTAGATTGTCTCTTTCTACAGTTAGACATATTTTTTAAAAAATCTGGCCTACTTCTTTCACCACATCTTCGTTACACCTCTTCTCCGTCCATAGTAATTTTAACATTCGCCTAAAGAATCACATTTCACAGGCTTCCAAACGTTTCTGTAGATCATTTGTGACTGTCCATGCCTTACACCCATAAAATAAAACTGGTTCGACGTAGCACTGAAGAATTCTTTTCCTCACTTCCATTGATATGGATTTGTTGGTCAGGAGATTCTTCATTTTATTGAGCTGCCAAAAATATAGGTGGATGACATAAATAAATAAATAAATAGATTTTTATTTCGCTTGAGCTATTCTGCTTTTTAAAAAAAAATCTTCATTGTGCATCTTCTGTCTGAGTTCAACATTGTTCCCAGATATTTAAATTTGGTGACTTGTTTTAATCTACATTCTAGGGTGGTTTTCTTTTGGATATTACCATGACTTCTGTTTTCTTTTTGTTTAAACTTAGGCCTTTGTTTGCACTTTCCTTAACTACTTTGTCCAACAATCTTTGTGGTTCTTCCTGCTTTTTGCAATTAGGACCGTATCATCTGCACATCTCAAATTATTCAAATTGTAACCTCCCACAGATATTCCAGGGAGGCCTTCTATATGTTTCATTATGTTCTTCCTGTAGAGGGAAATATGTCTGGTGACAGCACGCATCCTTGTCTTATCCTTATCTGGATTCCTTGGTAGCTGCTGATCTTTTGGCCGACCCTTATCGCAGCTGATTGTTGATAATATATGTTCCTTATGATTCTCAGATCTGCACCAGCTATTTGCATATTCTCCAACATGTCGATCAGTTGGTTATGTTGTCTGTCTGCAAGTTTGTTAGTGAGCTTCTGTAGTTCTTTACTGCTCCACGCCAAAAGATTTTTGTCATCAGCAAATCTTAGTTTGCATATGGATCTTCCGCCTATAGAGATGGATGTGTGGTGATCACTGAGTGTTTCTTGCATGATTTTTTTCAAGGACGATATTGAAAAGGACATGCGAGAGAATGCAGCCCTGGTGGACTCCGATGGTCGTTTTGAAAAAGTCCCCTACGCGGCCTTTGAATAAAACTGCACTGCTTGACTGTTATTCTATCAATGAAACTTCTCATCACGTGCCAAAGTCCCTCGTGCCATTCTCGACCAAAGGCTTTTTTTATGTCTATGATGTTGTGATGGAGTTCGCTTTTGTGCTGTAGATGTTTTTCTATGAGCAAGCGACGGTTGAAGATCTGCTCGATTGTGCTTCTGCCTGGTATGAAACTTTCTAGCTTTTCTGCCAGTAATTCCTCGGATATTGGCTTTAGCTGCTGAGGATAATTTTTAGCATTACTTTGCCAGGGTGACTGATAAGGCTGATTGTTCTATAATTGTGGCATTTTGTCGTATTGCCTTTCTTAGGTAAAGGTATGTTTAGTGACTGCGTCCAATCTTTGGACCAAATCTTATTTTCAAATATTTTCTGGCAGAGTTTTTTAAGGGTTTTTAAAAAACTTTTAACAGTTGTCAATTTTTTTTGAAAGAATTAGCTTCTATTTTTGAAAATTCATCTTGGTCTGTTCGTAATAATGTTCTGTAGGAGGAGCAGACCCTATAGCAGCTCCGACAGTGAAGCTTCCACAAGATAATACCAATAGAAATAAGGTGTCCTTTAAAGAGATACTAAATTATTGAAGATAAAATAACTATTGGAATTGTATTCATTAATTCTGTTTATGTATTGTTATCTTAAAGCGAGTTGTGTACAACATTTCTGCTAGGTTGTACCACGATAAGTGTGTGAAATCTTGATGAACAGGTTTAGAGCCTAAACGTTAGACAAACGGGCGGTGTATAATTTAAATACAAACTTGAGCAAACATGTTAATGCTCGACCGTGACGTCACGGTCATTACCGGCGGCCATCTTTGTTGTTATTGCACGTCCTTAAAAGAGCTAAAATTGAAATTCAATAGCTTTACCTAACCCAAACTCTAAAACCTTCCATTTAAAAAAATCCTTTTAGAATGTATAGAACTCTGTTTCCAGCAACCGGTAGCGTCGTGACGTCACTGTCGAGCATCTTCACTTCAGCCCAAACTTGTAACATTCAAACACAGTCTTGTATGAAATCAAACTCACCTCTTCTGAACAATACGCCACAAGTTTGTCTATAATCTGCCCCTGGGTCGTATCGGGGTTTTCCTTTTGTAGCTTGTCAATCATGGCTGTCCTAGCAGACAGGAGTGCTACAAGAGTAGCCTCGCTTGCCGTACCCTGACATCAAATACATATTCACATTTAATTTGTTTGTTTAAAGTTTAAAAGCTTCTTGGGCATTTTCTCTACCAACAATAAGAGAGACGTTGCTACTTCATTCAGTATTCAGGGTAGTACCAGGAGGGGACATTGTTACATAACTTCTGCTTGTGTAGCTTGTAATTAGCTTTATCGCTGTAGAATTATGTATATAAAAGGAAGAAAAATACACGACTCTTAAAAAAAAATTGGTTTTCTTGTCGGAGAGTATAACTAAAAACATTATCTTCCCCTTTACTGAACACGATTTTACCATCATCAAAACAGCACCTTCAACTAAAATTACCAAAATAAAACTTTCATTAAACTCACCTGTGTAACACCTCCACCTTTCATTAAACTCACCTGTATAACACCTCAACCTTTCATTAAACTCACTTGTATAACACCTCCACCTTTCATTAAACTCACCTGTATAACACCTCCACCTTTCATTAAACTCACCTGTATAACACTCCACCTTTCATTAAACTCACCTGTATAACACCTCCACCTTTCCCCCCAGAACTAAAGAGAAACTCTTTGGGCAGGTCTAACATCTTGGCCAGCCAGTCCATTATGGAGACCTCCAGCTCAGCGTATGCCGGACTGGCTGCCTGGACATTGAACACGATGGTCAGTTAGAAGTGAGAAATAAGACAAAAAAAAAACAAACCACCACATCATCTCATTAATTGATTTATATTAGTTGAAATTTCAAGTTTTTAAAATGAATTTGTACACGCTTTCTAAAATTCTAAAAAATTTATTTTTAAAAGATAGATATATTGGACCAGACATTATTGAGGCCCGGAATGCAAATGGAATAAAACAGTTTAAGTATATATTTTAGTATGTAATTTCTTGTTTTCTTGTTTTGTATTCGCAATTTATTCTGTTTATTTTCCATTATACAGTAGAACCTCTCATAACGAGCTTTATTCGTTCCAGTGAAAGATTCGTTAAACGAAATACTTTTTCCAACACAAGTCAATGTTAACTACGATTAAGCGTTCCATGCTGAAAAAGTACTCGTTTTCCAAAATTTTTATTAACATTTTTTCAAATAAACTTACCTATGAATTGTTAAGGAGTCTAGCAGCTTGGAGTACAATATAGATTTGAAAAACAAAACGTGAAATAAAAAATATGAATTATGTCAAATAATTAATCCTTTTATCTAGAAAAGTGTCTTGTTTTTGCCGACGCTTCAAAATTTGACGAAAATGTGTCACAGTATTATCATTGAATACATTTATAGCACGAATAGCCAGCTCGTTATTAGGGTGATGCTTTTCAATATACGGTGCAACAGTTTCCAATGTGTTCAGCATTTCTTTTATTGGGCTGGACGATTGTAGCTCTACTACTTCCTCCAGCAACAGTCATGATTTACTTCTTGTTTTTTCTTCGAAGAAATTTTAGCACAGGAAATTACACTTTGTAGACAAAAAATATTACTAATACTGTCTTATAAAAACAGGTGATCCCGCACGAAAGCAATACGCTAATAGACCGATTGATAAACGCAGAGTAATGCATCGGCGTAGAAGTCCCGGCTCACAAATGAATAAGGTACTTCACCTGTCTGCGAAACTGGTTATGCAATATGTCGATTGTTAAGAGAGCAACTTTTTCACATTTTTTGCTCCTTATGCGAATCACTCTTCATTAGAGGTGACAGTATGAGAGGTTCCATTGTAAAACCTAACTTTCAAGCCAGCCACCCCCCCCCCAATAAAAAATATGAACAAAAACATTACCCCTACCCCCCNCCCACCCCCCTAAAAAACCAACCAAAAACAAACAAACAAACAAACAATCGCTCTATTCCCCAACAAAGCAACATGACAGACGATGACCGACTGACCCAAGTAAATCCTATGCACCCGAGACCATCTGATAGGATATCCGCCAAAAGAGCAGGGTAGGAATGGGCTACCGGGAAGTAGGCGTGAAACTGTGGACTGTGCCAGTGGGTGATCTGGGAATAGACGAAAATATACGATTGAAGTAGCCATCAAGACTTTTACGTCTAACCCTACAGAAGTTGACGAATATCAATATTTTTGTCTTTGATTGTTCCCTTATACATTAACTGATAGGTGACTACCTCAACTTTCTGTTAACGAATATGTAGGAAAATATAAAAGTTGAAATTTAAAAAAGACGCTGTATATTAATATAACAAATTATATCGAGAGTCTTTTTGATTTCACCTTGCCTGTATTGTAATTTTTAAATACAACTTCAACATTTTATTTTTAGAACTAGCAATTTGCCCGCGCTTTGCTGCGGGAAGATGGAGTATTAGTGATAAGTGAGTGAGTGCATAGAAAAACTATATTTTGGCCCCCAGCGCCCACCAATGAATATTTTAAATATTATTTCACCTGCTGCCATGGTGGAAGTGTATTTAAAAAATCCCCAACGTTTTATGCGTTACCTATTTTGGAAATAGGAAAAATAGTGCTTTTCAATTTGTATATAGCATATATTTGGAAAAAAACACGTTTTTGAGGTCCCGGTCCCAATGAGTGTGAATTTTAAAATTATATTACGCTATTTTTTGTCACGAAAGGGTCCTAAAGTTTTATGCTTCTACCTAGAGAGAATGGAAGAATTAGGGATTTTTAATTTTTATATAGTTAATATTAAGGAAAAACTACATTTTGGCCTCCCAGCCCACAGTAAAGAATATTTTAAATAATTGTTCACCTGCTACCATCGTCAAGTGTAGTTAACAAACCCCCAAAGTTTCATGCCTTTGCCTATTTGGAAAATAGGAAAATTGTTGATTTTCAAATTTTTATAGCAAGTATAAGGAAAAAAACACGTTTTTTTGGGCCCAGGCCCTCATGAGCGGGTATTTAAAAATTATTTTACGCCAATTTTTGTCGTTTTGAGGGTACCCAACAACTTCCTAAAGTTTTATGTTTTTACCTACACGATGAATTGTGGAATTTGTGATGAGTCGGTTTTTAATATAAGAAAAAATTATATTTGGGCCCCCTGTGAGTGGAAATTTATCATTATCTTTTGCCAACTTTCATCTGGAGATTGTACTCAACAAATTCCCAAAGTTTTATGCTTCTACCTAAATGGAGAATGGGGTATTTTAGTTATGTGTAGTTTTTACATAGTTTATATTAGGAAAGAAACTACATTTGGCCCCCAGGCCCCCAGTAAGAGATATTTTAAAATATGTTTTCATCTGCTACCATCGTGAAAGTGTAATTATCAATTCCCCAACGTTTCATGAGTCTACCTACTCGAGAAATAAGAGAATCAGTGATTTTCAATTTTTATAAATCTCATATAAGAAAAAAATACGTTTTTGGGGTCCCGGCCCCCATGAGTGTGTATTTCTAAATTCTTTTACACCAAAATTTGTCCTGAGAGGGTACTTAACAATTACCCAAAGCTTCATGCCCCTACCTACACGGAAAATTGGAGAATTAGTGATAAGTTGTTTTTTTTAATATAAGAAAAATATATTTGGGCCCCCGGTACCCAATTAGAGGGAATTCTAACATTCTTTTTGCCAATTGTCGGGAGCTTGTACTAAAAAAATTTCAAAAGTTTCATGCTTCTACCTATATGGGAAATAGGAGAATTAGTGATTTTCAATTTTTGTATAGCTCATATAAAGAAAAAAATGTTTTGGGGGCCCCGGCCCCCATTAGTGGGAAATTTAACATTCTCTTTTGCCAATTATCATCGGAAGCATGTACTCAAAAAATTTACAAAGTTTCATGCTTCAAACTATACGGGAAATAGGAGAATTATTGATTTGCAATTTGTAAATAGCTCATATAAGGGGACANGGGCTCCCGTACCTCTATGAGTGGGCATTTAACATTCTCTTTCGCCAATTATCATCGGGAGATTAAACTCAACAACTTCCTAAAGTTTCATGCTCTCCACCTACATGGTGAATGGAAGAAATAGTGATTTTTAGTTTTTAAATTTGGGCCCCCAGCCCCCATGTAAGAGAAATTTTAAAAATTATTTCACCTGCTAGCATCGTGAAAATGTATTTATAAACTCCCCAACATTTGATGAGTCTACCTACTCGGAAAATAGGAGAATTGGTGATTTTCAATGTTTATATAGCTCATTTAATGAAAAAATCGTTTTCGGGGCCCCAGCCCCCATGAGTGGGAAATTTAATATTCTCTTTTGCCAATTATCGTTGGAAGCATGTACTCAAAACATTTCTTAAGTTTCATGCTTCTACCTACACGGGAAATAGATGAATTATTGATTTTCAATTAGCATATAGCTTATATAAGGAGAAAAACAGTTTTGGGGCCCCGGCCCCCTTGAGTGTGAATTTCAAAATTCTTTTTCGCCATTTTTTTGTCGTAAGAGAGTCTCCAACAACTTCTTAAAGTTTCATGCTTCTACCTATACGGAAAGTTGGAGAATTAGTGATGTAGGCAAAACGTTTTTGGGCCCCCGGCCCCACATGAGTGAGATTTTCAAAATTCTTTTTCGCCAATTTTCGTATTCAGAGGGTACCCAACAACTTCCCAACGTTTCATGCTTCTACCTACACGGAAAGTTGGAGAATTAGTGATGAATCAGTGAGTCAGTCAGTCAGTCAGTCAGTGAGGGCTTTCCCTTTTATTAGTATAGATTAATTTGCTAATAGGAAATTATTCGACAGCATGTGAGAACTGTGCTAACAAATATGAAGTAACTGTTTCATTAGTTTGTGAATTGCTAAAAAGAATGAAAAACAATTTATATAAACCCACCATTGTCACCTTGGACACGGGGGAACATCGAGGTTAAACCACAGTTGAAAGAAGCATCTATATTAAAGTAAAATATTGGCAGTTGTGTGCGTAGAATATAGACAAGCTGCGGCTACTGGAATAATAGTTTCATTTGATGTGTGAGCGTACTGACTTACTGGCCCTGTTACGCCAGGAACCCTTACTCTGGACATGATGACTCTGTCAATATAACACTCACCCCTGGCATGATGACTCGGTCAATATAACACTCACACCTGGCATGATGACTCGGTCAATATAACACTCACCCCTGACATGATGACTCGGTCAATATAACACTCACCCCTGGCATGATGACTCGGTCAATTAACACTCACCCCTGGCATGATGACTCTGTCAATATAACACTCACCCCTGGCATGATGACTCGGTCAATATAACACTCACCCCTGACATGGTGACTCGGTCAATATCCTTTTTCACCTCCTCCCAAGGCTCCCCATAGAAGGGCGCCTCGTCTGGAATCAGCTCCCTGAGGTACCCAGGTAAGAGTGAAGGAAATGGTGTACGGGTGTTGATGGTCTCCATGTAGTTGGCCACGTAATCGATCATCTCACGACCTCTGACACAGAATTCCTTGGCGTCCATTGGCTGACTAAAATAAAAATGAAAGGGATATTGTTGTGTTTTATATATTTGTAGACTTGGCGAACTGGCTAGAAAGTAACAAGAGCTTCTAGACTTTAGGGTCATGAGCAGTTGAGATTAAGATCAACAATGTGTTATTTTTTGTGCTGGCGGTAAAAAAACAACAACAGTGCTTATGATTACGAAACACAGAGTCGATAGTTGTTGCAATAGTTTTGGTCTAACCCCTGTTTTTTCAGACCAGGTTTTATAACAGCAGATTTACATAACGTTGGAAAAGTACCAGATGTTAAACTCTCATTAACTATACGTGTTATTGTTGGGAATTTGTGATCCAATGACTCAACAAATAATGGAGTGGGGATTGGATCAAGAGTACATGACGTTGGTTTAGATTTTAGAATAATACTTTTGACCTCATTTTCCGTACCATATAAATTATGTGGTTGTATAATCGTTCTGTCAAGCTCATCACGAATTTTAGCAATTTTGTTGCAAAATATATCTGGTTGCTGATGCAAATGGAAGGACCGTAGCTATAACACTCCCCTTTTTGGCTCGGGGACCACTAAGGACCGTCAATAAAGTATGTCACGCTCCAGAGGGGGGAGGTGGTGTAAGAAAGTGTGACAGTTTGGGACGGATGGGGAGTCCGGCCATATGTGATGTCACGGTGTTTTATATTAAATTTTAATTATTTTGTTAATAAAAACCAATAATTTTGTTCGAAAGTGGGACGTACTTTAGGGCGGAGATTTGTAACAGAAGGGAGGGGGAGTTAAAAATGGTCTAAGGGTTCAGTTTGCTATCAAATCAGTACATAGAAAATCACTTCAAAGCGGGAAAAGAATGCACCGGTACCTGGTGAAAAAGAAAAATTCCTTCCGGTCGTCGAATACGAAAAAGTTTGAGAAGCACTGGCTTACAATTTATTTATTGTCGATTTACATAGCTTCACTCGTGTTACCATAATACAATGTAGATATACACTAAATAAATACTTAAATGACATAAAGTGATTCTAAAATACTTAATTTCAATTAGAAAATAAGGTGTTTTTTTAGGGGTTGNGGGGGGGGGGTCGACTATTTCGTGACGACGCGTGACGAGGGGGGGGGGTAAAAATCGGAAAAAATTGCGTGACGTCATTTATGGACGGCCCCTAAACACTTTTCTTCTTCCAACAAAAGGCAATATAACATTTTACATAATCCCCTTAATTTCAATAGGAATCAACTAAATGTGACCAAACCTGTTGTGATCAATGACTTAATAAAGTGACAAACAAGAGCGTTGGTTTTCAATAATTGTAAAATGTTATGGCGTCAAACATTAAAGATCAACTTGTTCGGCTTGTCCTTATGGGCTACTGAATTTCTTTGTTCAAAGACTTCGCTAAATCCGGTGATAGATGACGTCATTTGTTTTAAGTGGGACCCTGTCAGTGAAAATTTCAGCAGATTAAAAAGGTTTAAAACTGAAGCCCTGAAAATGATTATGATTGTTTGACTGAAGATTTGACATCCTGATTTCAAGATAAGAGTCATGATGAAATAGCTAATAATGCGTCATGCAGATCTATTCATGAATCACTAAAAACGCGACCAATTATGTAGTAGAGCAGAATAACTTTGAATCTTTGAATATTGTTGAGGTTAAGTTAAGGTACTAATATACCAATCGCAACAAAAAAACTTACCTTCGTTGTTAGTGGACAACAGAACACTTGATCGGATAGCTGCAAGCTCTGGACTTGTGTCCTCAACTGTTTTACTTTTATAGCGAATTAAATAGGCGACACTCAGTAATAAATTATGTGCAAGCTGATAGACCAGGATGTTGGGTTCAGTGACCAGTGACGTCTCCTGAAGTCACGGTATATCAGATAGTTGGTGACCCAGTTTATCAAAATTAATCCCTTACTAAGCCTCATGAACCATCTTTTAAAGCAATGGCCAAACTAACTCAATATTCTAACAATTCCTTGTCAAAAAGACGACTAGATCAGGGATTAGCAGATTAAAAAAAAAAAAAAAAGATTCGCCAAACAGTAATTGCAGATCCGGATATTAATGTAGTTAAGAGTATTATTCGCCTTATTATGCGAGGTGTTTTCAACACTAAAAATTAAGTAATTATGTTTAGTTGTGTTTAGTTGTGTGAGCTTATTTTATATAATTGTCAATTATTTTTAAATAGATATTTAATTCCCCCATTTTGAGTTTAGTTTATGCTTTGTTGCACTAGGTGTAATCTCAATTAGTTTGTCCATAGTTGTCTTAGAACGCTTTTGTTGGGTAAGCTTACTTTAGTTTTTATCTGATTCTGTTATTGGTCGTTTAGGTATTAGGTATTCATAGACTTGATCTCACTAGAAATCATGTGAGTGCTACTTCCTCATTTCAATACTTGATCAAACTAATCTTTTGTTATTTCATTACATTTCTGAGCTCATGGCATATTAATTTCTGAACAACTAAATGCATTTTATACTGAGTGGGTTCGCAATAGGCGTGACCTTCACATGTCTCGGAACACGAATAGGGTACACGAGTAGGGTACACGGGTAGGGTACACGGGTAGGGTACACGGGTAGGGTACACGGGTAGGGTACACGGGTAGGGTACACGGGTAGGGTACACGAGTAGGGTACACGAGTAGGGTACACGAGTAGGGTACACGAGTAGGGTACACGAGTAGGGTAGTGGAATTGACAACTCCTGGCAGACAATGCCAAAGTCCGTTTTGTTACGTGTTAGGTGCTAGTCGTCTATGATTTCAATCGCTGTACTGATCTTAGGCAGAGCATTAGATTCAATGGAGAGGATGAAAACCTAAGTACCCGTTGAGCCCCCCCACCCCCCACCACTAGCAACGCCAGACACGTGTGCTTTGTTTTAATATCAAATATATTGAATATAATTTATGAAAAATGGCTACTTCTATGTAAATATTTTTCAACATTCATTTATATATGCTACAGAAATAAAATGTTTAGGCTATTTATATTACTATAAGTAAACACAAAACTGCAGAAAACCCTGCAACCTTCACTACAAATCATGAAAGACAGAACAGTGCTTTTAAATATTTAGATATCACGAATGCTTTGTAATGAATAAATTTGATTTAAATTTCAGTTACTTTTATTTAGTCAATAAATAACTAAAACTTTAAATTTGACAACCGACACTGTTGTAAAATAAAAAATAAATGCACCCTATCAATTTCAGACATGAGCCAATCGAATGCACTGAGCGGAACATAAATAGGGGAGGGGGCGGCGAATTTCTCGCTTTTAATTAGGATCTAAAATTGAACACTTTTAAAATGACATTTAATAAAAGAAAAGCCAAGTTAAAAAAATGAAGAAATATGAAACTGTATAAAATACGTGAACTTTTCCAATGCCAAAACTTCAAGCTCCATAATGAATATAAAGTCTTCTGTTACTAATGCTACTGAGCTGAAAAACATAGGGGCTGAAGTAGTTTATCAACATTACACTAATGGGATGGTATTTACAACCACTGATTCAAGTTTAATTTTTACGCTAATCGACTACTGGAATTTAAAAAAAGCTTAAAAACTAAGATTTTCACTATAAATCCTTTATATACGAGACATAACTATAAGGGTGTTCATTATAATACGAAGGGCAAAACGATCCGAAAATACAAAATTCTAGTTATGTCTCGTAAAACGTGTTTAATATAATGCGCACCGATCGTGAATATATTTTTCAAAAGTATTGTCAATGTAATGCGCACCTATTGCGCGACATGAAAGGTTGTTAAACATATTACGCACCAAAAAACATAAAAAATTAACATGATAAAAAGTGATCAATTAAATAATTTAAAAATTAAACAATTCAATTACCGTCCATTCGATCGATCTGAAATTTTGATACATCATTTTTATTATCGGCATGAGTCTGCCTGCATCTGCTAAATTTCAGCTCACTTGCTTACGATAAAATGAGTTAAAAATCGAACCAAAGTTTTTTCGGCAATCAAGCACGCACGCACGGTCGCACGCATGGTCGCACGCACGGGCTCAGACATCACAAGTTAATATAAAGGATTTAAAAAAAATGTTGGCGTACTTTTAGGGTTTATTCTTCCAAAGGATCATTAACTTAATGTCTATTATTTTTGTAGCATAAAAAATTATGAACGAAATTACTTATCTAATAGAATAAGAATTAGGCACAGATAAATGCAAAAATGGCCGTTCGTCAACGAGAGCTCAACATTACAAAAGTTGTACACAATTAGAAGGAATCAGAAATGGAAATTAAAACAAAAATACTATTTAATAAAACCCAACAATACGTTATTGTAAAAGATAACAAAATAAAGTAGAAAGAAGTTCTTGTTTTATATTATTTAATCCTGGCAAAATTGAATGTGGCGGGGATTTGTTCCCGGGACCAAGGGTATCCCTGAGTCCAACCAGCTCCGAATACAAGTTATTGTGGGTGAAGATAGCGTGGAACCGTTGGCACGTGAACGCTGTGTCACTTAAACCAGGAAAAGACGAAGAAATAATTCAATGGTAGCAATAATCTTCTGTATACAAAGAGCGTCTG
This sequence comes from Radix auricularia, assembly GCA_002072015.1. Lineage (NCBI taxonomy): Eukaryota > Metazoa > Mollusca > Gastropoda > Lymnaeidae > Radix > Radix auricularia. The sequence goes on along the minus strand of MUZC01000030.1, from coordinate 23,081 downwards.
TACAGATAATACAACATGTACATTATGAAGTCAATGATGCTCGAAATTATTATGTACAAATGCCCATTGCTTAAAAATGTGTTTTGTAGAGACTACTCACAAAAAAAAAAATAAACGAATACTTAAAGGATTATTTAAAATTAGCTAAAATGTGGAAACCACATATTTTTAATCGAATCTTCAAAACAAAAAATAATAAATACGCCACAGATTTGCTCGTAGATAGTGCAAAGAAAGTGGGGGTCGGGGGTAGGGCTGTCAATTTTTTGAAAAATGCTGCCCGGGTACCCGTCCAAATTTCGAACGGGTACCCGGGTTACCCGTTCAAAACATCGCATAATTTTCACCGTCATACAGCTATACTATGCAACCTAGCCACCTTCCATGCCCCTTATTTCTCAGTAACCACACGGCCGACGTCTAAAAGTGATTTTGGCTGATTTATACCCCCTTCCCCGCCATTGTCACAAAAACTTAGAACCCCCTTAGAACAAAGATTTGCAGCCGCGCCCCCCTCCCCCATAATAGCTGTACCTCCTTTTTGAAAATGAGCATTTGTGAAATAACTTTATTGTCACTTAAGTTTGTATTTAATGTGAAGTTGAACTCTTATTAAATCGATACACGTGTAAATTCATGTAAATATTGTAAATCGTCAATAAATAAATTGTTAGCATTCAAGACTTTAAGTGGAACTTTCATTTTAAGTTGCACGTTTTGATGTGATGTCACATTTCTAAAACACACACCCCCTTCGTCACAAATGTATG
>MUZC01000030.1:0-10484 GCA_002072015.1 Radix auricularia | reverse complement strand
TCACGCATCGTCACAAAAGTGAGACCCCCCTCCCCCCTAGGTGCGTGACGTCATTTATGGACGGCCCCTAAGTGTTTATCAAAGATCTTTTTGAAAATAGCATAATGACTCGTATAGAGGAACATGTTATTTCACTGAATGGGAAAAGGTGGATTGGCCGTGTTTGACTAAACCAATGCCCAAAAAATCAATTATCATCCAGAAATCAATTCTATAATAATTTTTTTTTTCTAAACTTCACCACAGAAGAAGAGAACTTACTCTGAATTTAGGCATATCCTCACCGTCGTCCACAATGTCATTTTTGAGATAGATTGGAGTTACTTCAAACGCTCCAGACACAAGATCGCTGTCCTTGACCCTATTGGGATTCATACTTGATATATTTATTTTTATGTTAAATTGCTGATTCGATTCTAAGAAAACGTGAAATAATAAATCAAACAGTTAATAGATTCCATTACTTTTAATCCCAATATTTTATTTTAGTTTTGAAACAATAATTGACTTAGGTTATTTTATGATTCTATTTGTGACTTTACTAACCACAAAGCCGAACAGTCAAATGTGACTTGCAATCACTTGTGCGGGTTAAAGTTGAAGGACATGGCTCGCTAAAAATGTAAGGAATAAAGAGAAAACGTGTCTCGTATAAATTGGATATCGTTTGTTGTTTGTGGTGTGATGCGTGTCAGAATAAAGGATATTGTAAATTGTTTATTACATGTAATTTTATTGATAGGTTATTGACTGATTAATTAAAAAAAATTATTACATTTTTAAAGATGTTTTCCTGAGATTATGTAATGGGAGTCAAGGCACTTTGGAACATTGCCAATACATAATTATACCCAATGGTCAAGTTGTTCCCATGTAAAGTTTTAGGATATGAAATGGTTTAACGTGCAGATAACGAAAGTAGTTGGACAGAACATGCATGAGGACAAACTGGACTGCTATTGAACCAGTGCAAACATCTAACTACTGTTACAAAAGGGATATGTTCCTGATTGTTGATTTCCTTTAGAATGTTCTAAGAGGCTTTCATGTTGCCTACTTGACGTCACTGTTAGATCAACTATTTCTTAAAGTTCGTCCTGAATTATTTCAACATAATATATTTACAGAATTTTCATTCCATTTTGAAAATTATTTGATTGTTATGAAAGAGATTAAATTTTGAAAAATGTTTTAGTTTTTAATCAATCAAAAGGCGATGTCTAGGTTCTTTTGTTTTTTTAATTTTTTTTTTTATAACCCCGATACTTGGTGTTGAGTCCCTCAGTATGCATTTTTAGAATCGTATTAATGTTAGAACCGTTGGGTTCAGACGTAACATGAGATGGTGACATGGGTCTGGCAAAGCTCGTGAAATCTGTCATCCACAGGTCACCAAGGGGTTATTGAAGTGAGCCAAGCTAATGAGACCTTGACTCTGGCAACTAACTGGAAGCATGCGATCACGTGATAGAAAGTATGAAGTTTGGGTTTGAACAATCAGAGCAGAATACTCAAATATACGACAAAAGAATAGTCAATAGAAACTCTTAGAAATTAGGACAGACGACACGATTTTCACGGGCTCCGTACGCCCATATATACTGAGACAAAATGGGTAGATGTCCTCTATGGCATTCGTCCGTCCTGATGGGACGATGGCGTTGACTCCTGCTCCTCTTCCCCACTTCCATTTCTCCTGGCTCTACTCTCTTCACTCCTAGCTGTATGGGTGGCTTCTTCAACTTCAATGCCCTCACGCACATTTGACCACCAGAGGGCGCGCTCCTCGGCAATAGCCTCCCACGTTTTATGGTCGATCCACGCCGGCGACATGTCTTTCTTGCAGACGTTCTTGTAGCGCATTCAGGGACGGCATCTTGTCCTCATACCAGTTGCCAGTTCTCTGCATCCCAAACCCTTAGAAATACGCGTATTGTGAACTGAACCAAGCTGAAGTGGTTCAGCTAGTAACAGATATGATATTTAAATACAGGAAAGTAAATGTTAGAAAAGTACGGCGAGTACAAGTACAGTAATTGTTTGTTGAGTACAAGTTCAGTAGAGTACGGCGAGTACAAGTACAGTAAAGTCTAACTTAAGTACAGTGAGATGAACGGAGTACAGGCCTCCAATAGTCATCAACCGGAGATAACTCGTGTGACTGACAAACTGGGAACGTTCCAGTAGCAGGTGTCCAACGCCCCAGCAGATGATTTGCGGGGCACTACCACTGACCAGTGAGGCGGACACGAGGCGTGACCTAAGACAGAGTGTGTTAGCGCCAGGCGTACAGTAATATTCGTTTTTAAAGTACCTTTGTATTTTGTACCTGAGTTGTTAGTATTATCTACATATGTATTTTATATCTATTTTTATTTGTAGATATTATTCATGTAACTAAATGTCATTCTATGTCTTGTATACAGCGATGATGTTCTTTCTTGTTTATGTGTCTAGGTATTTTAACTATTGAGTATAGACATTTGTACTCAATATTGGGGCTGAGCCGATTAGATTTATGTTATATAGAGACAGAGATGTAAGTAGTCTAGGAGCTCAATTAGCATTCCTTAACCCTAGACAATAGAGTCAATACATGGACACTGAGAGCACGCCCCTATGGGTGCACAGAGTATAGTTATATTATAGACGCCAATACTTAACATTGGAGGTCTTGTCCATCAAGTCATTTTAGTTAGTTTAGATTAACCCCCAATACTTCATATTATCTTATCTTATATTATATGTTACAGACGCTCCTTCTGTACAGAAGATTATTGCGTCCTACGTATTTCTATGGTTTGTGTTTAGTCTTGTATTCTTACTAGAGTTTTAAATGATGATAAAGTGTTGGCTTTCCTGGTTTCTTCAGGCAACCCATCCTACGCCTGAATACCGGACGGAAAGAAAGAAAACTTGTATGTGTTTGTTCTTGCATATGGAGGTCTTGTCTATCATTTTAGTTAGTTTAGATTAACCCCCAATATTTGTTTCTTGCTTATAACAAGCCTCTAATTAACTATGAGATATATGATAAAAGGAAAAAGAATCACAATAAAAATCCCCTTACTTCTACACCGTCCAGCAAGGGTCTGAACTCAGGACATATAAAAGCAGATCCAGCATAGGCGGCATCAATGTGCATCCAGATGTCATGTTTGTTACCTGCTCATAGAAGTGTAATGCTATAATGTATAGTATGCATAGTACACAATTATAACAACAGTTAATGAGAATCATCCAAAACTTAGTCAGTGTAAAGTAAATGTTTATTGTCATCTCCCCATTGTCTCCTGTTGGTCCTGTCTATGAAATATGAGACACGAGCTCAATCTAGAAAACGTTATTGATATCATCAAATCTTTGATGTGACAGAGACATTTAAAGTTATGTTCTAGATTTATAATTTGAGAACCCGTCCCTAGAGAATCTACCGCACATTTTATATTACTTGTATTTGTTGGTAATAATGACTCACAAATTGGTCCAAGTTCTTGCAGGTTGTCTACGCCACATGATGACGTGGTTCCTATAGTTGCACACAGCTGTAGACGCATTGTTGAGTTCAGTGATATGTTTGTAATTTATTAACGATGATACAGAATTAATGAAAGGACAAAGCACTCTGTTGAAACACAGTTAATGTAAATAGCTATATCTCATACATTAGTAAGACGGAACTTGTGTAAAAAACGATATCCTCTGTACTAGTGAGACAGAACTAATGTAAATAATGATAGCCTCTGTATTAGTGAGACAGAAATGTATAGACAGGAAAGACAGCTTTCCTGAAAATTTAACATTCGCGCGGACCGCATCGGGTGACACCATGACAAAAGGTGACACCATGACAAAAGATGACACCATGACACCATGACAAAAGGTGACACCATGACAAAAGATGACACCATGACAAAAGGTGACACCGAAGTGTAACATTTTGTATGTTCCCGTTTTTTGGCACTCGCAGACTCCAACGAGGTCTATGGGGTCAGTCGTGAGGGGGTGACATTATAAACGGCCCCACCGGGTGACACCAACCATGTAGATACCAAGGGTACCTGAAGCATTTTAATGATTTAAAAAAAAACAACAACAACTGAACTTTGAGTGATATTAATAATTGAATGTTGTTGTTTAAAAAAAAATAATTAGATAGCACAGTTTAACGTGTGTTTGTAAACAATATATAAAAGTTAGATAGCACACTTGAATGTTGGTTTATAAACAATATGTAACAGTTAGATAGCAGACTTGAATATCTTACAAAGAAAGGAATCAGCCCCTGCTCCTTGTCCCTAGTGATGGCTGATTCCAGCTCTGATCCTCTCAGTGATCCTTTGTCATCTGTTGGTAGAGACTTCATTTGGACCATGCCTATAAGTGAGGCTCTCACTACTGATGAATGGGCCTTTAAAAAAACGGGAATCAATAAATAGGAACCAAATAACAGACTTTTAACGATTTCAAGACAGAAATAAGTGTTTCTTTTAAATGTTCTAAGCTTCTAGCAGCCATTAAAAGGTGTGAGAAAGAAAACGACTTAATGTTAATAATATTACTGGCCTATTGTCGGTGTTGCAAAATAAATCCTCCCCCCATACAGAGTCTCCCCCCAGGCGATTTTATTTTAAAACAGATTCCCCGGGGGCGAAAATGTTTTCCTCCAGATTAAAATAAATTCTCTTCTACCCCGTAAAATAATGTCTCCCCTAAAATAAATCCACCCCCTCAAAACACACTTTTAATATAGTTCAAAGATATTACACAAAAACAATAGAATAACGAATAAGTACAATCGCATTATTTACACATGTTTACTTTAATTCTATTTATGGTAGTGGCGTAGATACAGAGAGATATGGGGGTGGGGGTGTGGACCACTTTCACTCAATTTTACACCCCTCAGGGGCGTAACAAATTTTTTTTTAAAATCGTAATTACTTGAATTTTTTCTCACTTTATCAAGCATTAAAAAAAAGTATTGTGTCTTTGACGTCATGGGTTGTGTTACTATAAACGGTAACTTTGCAAAAAATGTCAGTGGTTCAGACGATGAGAAATTCTGTCTCCATCTCACTAATAGGCCCTACAATTTCAGCAGACACCAAAATCCTCTGTTGAATTAGAGGTGGGGGCTGGGGAAGGGGGTTGGAGCGACCCAATTAAAGAAGTGGCACGCAATGAAACCATATCTGGGACAACGCCACTGACTTGTTGAGCCCATGACCTAATTATACAGTGTGTTTTTTTTTTTTTTAAAAACTCTACGGCCAAAGCAGTTTCTTGTTAGGCGGCATACATTTAAATAGTGCAGTAATACCTGTAATTTTGAATTTTGACTAGCAAATCCCTTGTTGTCTAATTCTGTAATGAATTTCCCACACAAATCACCACCTTATATTGCGATCAATTCTCTAATCGGGTTATAGCCCCAAAACCCATTTCTGCCTCACTCACTCGTTTGATTATCGATTTAATTAGGTTTTCCATTGATTACTTGATTATCGTACAACTTAAAACTATACTTAACTCCCTCAAGCCTCCCAGTACGTGACTATTACATTAGATTACCTCATTAGACCATGCAGATGGCCTATGCAGTCCTCCTCATAGTTCAGTAAGCCATGACTCGAAGAACAACATAAATGGACAGTACGTGCCCGTCTTGAAGCAATCTACTCATTAGCTAGTCTCGTGTACGCCTAACAAATGACTCTTTGCGCTTTCCTGGCCCATGCCACCAATAAAAAAGCCCACCTTTCAGCTACGCCTTATGTCTTCTGGGCTCTTACATTCCGTAAGATAATTGACTTTATGCCTAACTAATTCAAGGGTACACCTATACACGAATCTGAAACTAACTAAGCGAGCGCCTCACCTCAACCAACCCAGATCTCCACAGATCACGTTGATTTATGTTATAGAAAAAAAAACAACAACTATCGAGTGACTCCAACCCAAGCTAAGACATTCATCGTTAGAGCGTGTGATCTAATGTTTGTGTGCCTTAGTTTTGGCAAGTTCTGTGTTTCTTGAGACGGCTACACAAAGAGTAATCCCATTTGAAATCTCTTTTAATATATTTTAAAAGTCAACTAAATTTTAAAAAATAAATTAACAATCATTGGCAAATTGAATTTGTTAAATTTTCTGCTGAAAACTTAAATAAAGGCTACCGACACAATTCGGTAATAATATTTTTGAATTATTATAATGCACACAATTTTTGAAATCTATTAATTTTATCTAGACTTTAGGACACTACACTTAAATGTGAAGTTAATGTCCACATCAAAATGAACATCAAGAAGTGTTTTAAATAAAAGAAAAGTTTTATTATGATCACATGTTCAAAACAGAAAAAATAATAACATAACTCTGAGTTCCTCATGGGTTCATTTCATTCTTAAGACTTGGATGTCTTTAATTGTTATGGGTAGCAGAAAAATTGTTTGTTTTTCATTTTAAAAAAAGTTAAATCAACACAAAAACAATTACTTGAATATAATAAAAATATATATATATTTATTCCCATATATAACTTGCTATCAATATTCTCCCCCCTCCACCAAACACATCCAAAGGCTTTGCCATTTAGAGATCGTCTCACTACTAATAATATAGTCGTCGTGTGTTTATATGAAGTGAAAATTGTACAAATTTATTTAAAAAATATTCCTTTCACAATTACTTAGTTTTAAAGACTGAAAATTATAAGCTGGTCATGGTCAACCCCTGGGATCAAACTCTGGTCTCCAGGTTGGATCTCAGGGGCACCTCTACGGTTTGTCCATATCTCTCTTGTCAGGCGGAGTATAAAATTTATTGGCTCCATAGACTCGCGAGATTATTAAGTTTCGAGCCCATAGGGTTGTCGCCCCTGCCACGCAATTCTGGGTGTGGTCCAAGAGGTTTGTTCTGGAGGAGCAGACTATGTTGCAGTTTTAGACATTAAGCTCTGACGGTAAAATACCAATAGAAGTACAATGTCAGTTAAACATAAAGTAACTAATTGAAAATTTGCTGATTATTGAAATGTATTCATTATTTATAACTGTTTAGTATTGTCATCTTAAAAAGATATGTATCCAAACGTTCTATTCAATCGAACCAAGTGAGGTGTGTGAAATGTTTTTGACGAGATTTAGACGGTGCTGGTTTTATTATTTTTTTTAAAACGTACAACATTCGAAGACAGTCTTGTATGAAGTCAAACTCACCTCTTCTGAACAATACGCTACAAGTTTGTCTATAATCTGCCCCTGGGTCGTATCAGGGTTTTCCTTTTGTAGCTTGTTAATCATGGCTGTCCTAGCAGACAGGAGTGCTACATGAGTAGCCTCGCTTGCCGTACCCTGACATCATCAAATACAGAGTCACATTTAATTTGTTTGTTTAAATCAAAGGTCTCCAAACTTTTCTGCCGGAGGGCCGCATTAACAGCAGTTTGGGTACGGGCTACTAAGCCACAACTACAAAGTTTTGAGGTAAACTACATGTAAAAATAATATATTTTTTTTAGATTAAAATGTCTACAAGGGCCAGATGCGAGGGCCTCGCGGGCCATATCTGGCCAACGGGCCGTAGTTTGGAGACCCTTGGTTTAAATGCTTCTTGGACATTTTCTCTACCAACCATAACATAAACGCTACGACTTAATTCAGTATCGTTGAAAGTTAATGCCATCCGTGGAGATTTTACCGTTAGTTCGTTTGTGTATCTTGGATGTTATTTAAAAGCTGTATGGCAGTACAATAATGTATTTCAAAGCAACACAAGAAATGACTTTAAAAAAACAACAGTTGCTTTACTTGTTGGAGTTTTAAAATTACATCATCTTCCCCTTTACTCAATACTTAGCTATCAGCGTAGAACAAGCACCTATGCCTTTTCAATCACCCGAATAGAACGTTCATTAAACTCACCTGTATAACACCTCCAACTTTCATTAAACTCACCTGTATAACACCTCTACCTTTCATTAAAACTCACCTGTATAACACCTCCACCTTTCCCCCCAGAACTAAAGAGAAACTCCTTGGGCAGGTCTAACATAATAGCCAGCCAGTCCATCATGGAGACCTCCAGCTCAGTGTATGCCGGACTGGCTGCCTGGACATTGAACACGATGGTCAGTTGGAAGTGAGAAACAAGTCAAAACAAAACCACATCGTAAAATGTTATATTTTATAGATAGATGTTTTATCACACGATTTATTAGCATGCTATTTTGTATGGAAAGATGAGTTACTGGAGACATTCTTGATACTTGGTATGCGGGTAAATCCATCAGGTTAAGTAGAAAATATTATTATTCTTAATTATTTCAGACAATGACCAACTGACCCAAGTGAATCCTAGCCCCCACCTCAAACACACACTCGATTCACCACCAAAGCAACATGACAGACAATGACCAACTGACCCAAGTGAATCCTAAGCACCCGAGACCATCTGATAGGATGTCAGCCAGTAAGGCAGGGTAGAAATGGGCTAATGGGAAGTAGGCGTGAAACTGTGGACTCTGCCAGTGGGTGATCTGGGAACAAACAAGAAAATATGACATGTCAGAAGCCATCAAGATATTATTGTCTTAATCTATAGACAGAAATTGAGAACAAATCAAACACTTTTTCTTTGTTTCTTCGATAAGGTTATACACTGATAACAGAGTTACCTCTGCTCTGTGTTAGCGGATATCTAACAATTAAACTCCTTAGATTGGTGATAAGATATAATGTGAATGCTAGACTCTGAACTTTTGATTCTGTTCGTATACGTTCTCATATAGATCGTATTTAGACTCTAGATTGCGAATAACGAGCTTGATAGGCTTTTTATTTGCCAACACATGTTTTGAAATGAGATAAACTTTTTTATTTTATTAGTTGCGCGTGCTTCAAGGAGTGTCGGTATTTTCCTGCACACCAATTTCCAACTTTTAGAGTGGTAGCCAATACATTATTTTCTGCTTTTTTTTATTCCCTTAAAAATTGACTTGTAAAGAAATCGATGAAAATTGTTCAACATGTAGACTTGAGCTAATTAGATAAGACAACAATGACTTAACTCGTTAGAGCACTGAAAAGATACGATTATAGAAATCTTCGCTTAACGTGTCTCAAAGCTTTCAGAAGGACACGCACTGAATGGTTTGTTGAAACTCAAACAATAAAATGTACTTCAACGTAACCATTTCCCCGTCTAGAAATGGGCTATCTAAATAAACTAGGAAAACCAAATTCTGTCAACATTCCAAAACTAATAAAATACAAGATGAGACATAAATCATGAATGAGCTTAGGATATACGGTCATAAAAGAGAGGCTGGAATATATAATTGAATTTGAATTTTTAATGAAATTAAAAGTCAAATGGTTCTTATCAAATGTGTATATATTACTTTGACACCTATTGTCTTCAAAAGGTATGAAATTGAAAGAGCGATGAACAACGAGAATAAAATAATTCGATAAAAATCTGCGAAAAGAGACAAAACAAAGCGAGTTCTTATCGTAAAATGATGGAATAAGAAACTTGACCATTTAGATATGAGCTGTGCAGTGTAATTTATGAAACATATTTTAAATTTTATTTTAGAGTTTATTTGTTCAGTAGCATGGGATATATTTGCAAAGCCATGTCAGGGAAGTGTTTCATTTGTTCATGAATAGCTGAAATAAATAATGAACGGTTAAATAAACCAGCCATTGTCGCCTGGACCATGCCAACATCGAGGTTAAAACGATGTTAAAAGTCAGCTGGTAAATTACATTAAAAAAATTATAATCTGTACTCGTAGATCTTTGTCAAGCAACATCTACTGGTATAATAGTGTAGAGAACCTTGGTTGTTCCTGGGTTACTATCTCTATCTCTTATAACTCTTTTTCTCTAATCTTCACACACTTGGTGAATTATTATTTAATCACTAAAACTCCAAGACAGAATGCACAAATAAATTATGTTTAATTCCTTAACTTCTTTAACTATCTTTATTCTAGCCAACTCTCGTCCCTACTCAGTGTGTTCCTAACTCAGTCCCTATTCCTATCTCCGTCTATCTGTCTCTCCGTGTGTGTCTAATACCTTTCAGATTCCGCCACCTAATTTCCACTGTCCGAAAGTCAACTGTCAATCATCTCGCTCCTCCCCCTAGACAAGACGGGGCGGGTTGGTTTGACGTAATCTATCTCTGGTCCACCTTCCGAGTCGCTCGTACTACCATACCTAACACCAGGGCTAGATTATTGGTCATCCTGGTCAGTTTTCGTCTTCAAAGCCTTGATTCCCACTTCAAGCCAGGTAACATCCGAACGTCACATTTCGCACAACTGGCCTTCTGGACTCACCCGCCAGACCCTCGGCATCTTAAAGGACCAAACATTCTCCACCTAACCGCCCTAATTTCCCGACAATAGTTTCATTTGATGTCTGATGCTATTGGCAATATGGAAAACACTCACCCCTGGCATGATGACT
>MUZC01000071.1:159081-178248 GCA_002072015.1 Radix auricularia | reverse complement strand
TAAAAAAAAAAAAAAAAAAAAAAAAAAAAAACACTTTTCCTTCATTAAAAAAGATTTAGAGTGCTTTTACCCTTAAAATTCGAAAAAAGTTACCATTTAGAAATTTAAACGGAAACTTTGTATATAGTTATCTTATAACAAGGGTGGGCAAATGTTTCCTGGCGAAGGGCCCTGTTATATAAAACGTCAAAATTGTATAGTGCATTTATCGACAGTTTTCAGTTTGATATCCTTCCGCAAGCCCCACTAACTGTGAGGGGGCCTGCACCAGGGCCGGCTTTAGGCGTAAGCAAACTAGGCGGCCGCCTAGGGCCTCCGATAGTGGGGGCCTCGCACAGGAATCATAAGAAAAAAACATACATTGTAAAAGCTAACTTCGACCTAGGTAAAAAAAAAAAAAAAACCAGAACCACCCAATAAGTGAAATATCTTTACCTGCTGATTATTGTTTACATTGTTAAATTGTTTAAAATGTAATATTTTAAAATGTAAATTCATCTGTTCAGACACATATTCACAAGATTGACAAACGTGTAACCTTAATTTACACTAAATATACAACTGTTGAATATCATTTAAATGTTTAATGCTGTTGTAAGTCGCAAAATATTTTTTTTTTAAAGATTCTAATCATGGGCTTGTATGCAGAAATTTTGTGTAAATAAAATTATTTGAAGAAATTAAGCTGAAACTTCACTGATTTCTCACAGTATACAATCTTTTTTTCAGAGCTCAGCAACGACAACAGCTGAACAAAAAATAAAATAAAATATTATTTTAGTAATCTCGCATGGTTAATTTTATTTTGTTTTATTTTGATATGTTCAGCTTTTTTAATTTCTTCAATACTGAAACGTTATGAAATTAGCCGATAAGAAGGAAGTAACGATTGAAAAACATGTCCAGTCTTCTAGCTCAGGGGCCTCCAATATACGGCCCGCGAGGCCCTCTCATCAGGCCCGTGGAGTCCTTGAAATCTCAAATAAAATAACAATTTTTACCTGTAGTTTACCACAAAACTATGTGTAGTCTAGCAGATAATAAATCTGTCGGCGCTTGGATTGAACTGGAGAATCGTTTGAAGGAAGGACGACACTTGACAAGGAAACACACAAACTTATGCAAAATAGAATAAGCACTGGTTCAATGTTTTACAAAGAATCATTTCAATGGTGCAGTTTCTTGCAAAGCTGAATGTACTACTTTGTGGCACTATGAATCTATTGTTTCAATAAGACAGTGGACAATTTGGGTATTGGATGTATTTTTTTAGGAAAGTACGATTAAAAAGCGAAAACATTCATGATCATAACATGGGACAAAGAATTCAAAATGAGGTAAATAATCTGATCTTATCTTATCTTATATGTTACAGACGCTCCTTCTGTGCAGAAGATTATTGCGTCCTACGTATTTCTATGGTTTGTGTTTAGTCCTGTATTCTTACTAGAGTTTTAAAAGATGATAAAGTGGTGGCTTTCCTGGTTTCTTCAGGCAACCCATTCCACGCCCGAATACCGGACGGAAAGAAAGAAAACTTGTATGTGTTTGTTCTTGCATATGGAATAAGAAAGGTGTTTTTAACTTTATGTCTATTTGAGGGTTGTATTAGGTTATCTTTGTGTTGTATTTCTAAATTAGAATTAATTGCCTTATGTATAATTACTAATTTACTCTTGGTTCTTCTATCCTCTAGTGTTTCAAGGTTTAATGATTTAACTAACGGTGTTACTCTTGTCAGTTTTGAATATTCTCCAGTAATGAATCTGGCAGCTCTTTTTTGGATTTGTTCTAACTTATCAATATTTTCTTTGGTGGATGGGTCCCATACAGAAGATGCATATTCTAGTATAGGTCTCACCAGGGTGAGGTAGCATTTTAGTTTTATATCTTTGTTACATTTGTAAAAGTTTCTTTTTATAAAGCCTAAGGTTTTGTTTGATTTTTTAATAACTTCATTGATATGGGGATTCCAAGATAGTTTCTCATTTATTATGACTCCTAAGTATTTCGCATCTTTAGTTTGGGTTAGTTCTTTTCCATGAATGAAATATTTTGAATTTATTTGTTTCTTTTTCTTTGTTACTCTTAGCAGTTGACATTTTTCTGGGTGGGAGGACATACTCCAGTTAGTTTCCCATTTTATTAATTCATCTAAGTCTTTTTGTAAAATTTTGCTATCTTGTTCTGACTTGATTGTTCTATAGATTATACAATCATCAGCAAATAACCTAACTTTAGTTCCTGTTGAGATATTGTTGGGTAAGTCATTTATATAAATTAAAAATAGTAAGGGACCTAGGACAGTTCCTTGTGGAACTCCTGAGTTAACCTTTATTGGTGTAGATTTAGAACCATTAATTATTACAGTTTGCTCCCTACCCAATAGGAAATCTTGGATCCAGTGATGTAAGGGACCTGAGATTCCAAAGTATTTAAGTTTTTTGAGTAAACTAAGGTGGTGAACTTTGTCGAATGCTTTTGAGAAGTCTAGTAATATTGTATCTATTTGATCATTATTATCTAAGCCTTTTGATAGATCATCTATTAGGCCTATCAATTGTGTTTCACATGATCTGTTCTTTCTAAAGCCATGTTGGTGTGGGCATAGGGCATTATATTTGTCAAGGTGGTTAACTATTCTGCTATATATTATGTGTTCCAGTAATTTACATGTGATACTAGTAAGTGATACAGGTCTGTAATTACCAGGGTCGGACTTATCACCTTTCTTAAAGAGTGGCGTTATATAGGCTAATTTCCAATCCTGGGGCACTTTACCCTGGTTTAGAGAGGCTTGAAAAAGAACTACAAGGATTGGGGACAGTTCATTGCTTAATTCTTTTAATAACCTGGCAGGTAATTCATCTGGGCCAGTAGCTTTGTTTATTTTTAAGATTTTTAGGAGTGAATGTATACCTATCTCATCTACAGTTATGTTACCTATTTCTTCCAATTTATTTAAATTTATTGAAATTTCCTTGTCGCCTGAGGCAGAAAATGATGATGCAAAATATTTGTTAAGGATATTAGCTTTATTTTCATTATCATTATAGGTTTTATTATTTGAGCCTTTTAGTGTGGCTATACCTGAAAGCTCCATTTTTTTAGATTTGATAAGGGACCATAAGTTTTTATTGTTATCTTTAGTTATCACATTGTTTATATAATTATTTTGGAGGTTACGGCTAAGTTTTTGTGTCAGGTGTTTAATTTTAAAGTATTTTTTGTGTATCCTTTCTAAATTGGTAGCCTTAAATTTCTTAAATAAATTCTCCTTTAGTTTGCAATACTTTTTTAATTTAAAATTGAACCAGCATTTATTAATTCTATTTGAAGTTATTTTTGTTGGAACATTCTGATCCATTATGGTTTTTAGGTATGTTTTTATTTCCTTCCATATTTCTTCTACAGGGCTAACTATGCTGAATTTACTTAGGAAATTTTGTTGGAAATTAGAAGCTGATTGGTGTAATTTTATTAAGTTGCATTTATTCCAAAGATATATTGTTCTTCTAGGCATCTTATTTATTTTAGTTTTTATTGTGTTGGTTACCCTAACAATATCATGGTCAGACAGCCCAGGAATTATTGTGCAGTCTACTACTGATCGGCGATGCCGCCTTGAAAATAATTATAAATAATGTTAAAAATTCGAAATATTATTCCATCATATTGGACTGCACACCTGATGCTGGTAACCAAAAGCATATGACTATGATTTTGCGAATATGCAACAATGTGAGTAAGCCATTGAAATCAATGTATATGTTCTTTCTTCACGGCTGTCGACGACAGCACTGGTTTAGGTCTCGAGAAAGCTTGGTTTAAACAAATTGAAGATCTGAATGTATGTTTCCAGAACTGCAGAGGCCAATAGGATATGGCGATGGAACCAATATGAAAGGCTGCTATCGCGGTGTACAAAAACATTTACTTGAACTAAATCCAAACTCATTTGATGTTCCATGTGGATGTCACATTCTCAATCTAATTCTTGGAGTCAGGGCAATATCGTCATTGGTTGCAACGAAACTCTCTGCAGTTTTGCTTGAAATTTATGTTCTGTTAGTTGCTCCAGCACATCGATGAAAGTTCTTGAAAATTCATGTAAAAAATTGACAATAAAGTTTATTTCCTATAAACACTGGAAATGCAGGATCGATACTGTTAAAATTGTTCGTCATCAAACAGCAGCAGTGTACGATGCATTGGTGGGAGTGTCTGAAAATGTCAATGATCCTCAATCAAGGACTGAAGTAATTTGATTGGCGAAACTACTGAATAAATTCAATATCTGGTAACTTGAGTAATCTGATGCGATTTAATGTTTCAAATGAATATGATCAGTAAAGTGATGCAATCAAAAGACATGCGTTTCGAACTTGCATTGGAAAATATAAATAGTGCAACAGAATTCATGAAAAATACAAAAAAAATAGACTTATGTCCGCTCAAATTTCGTTACGACATTTGGCTCAAAAATTAGAGATGGAATCAGATGGAATCATATTTCAGCTGCCACATCTTGAGACGACGGAAAATTTAACTATGATGGCATAGATGAATTATTGACAGATGCAAAAGAAAAAGTATCAAGTGGAATTTTCTAATGTTTTGTTATATTTAGCAGTTATGTCGTTGACTGAACTTTTTGAAAAAAATAAACTTCACTTTAGTCTTTTTTGGATTTCTGTACATCATCAAAAATTTGCTGAATTTGACCTAAACGTTTTAGATGAAATGTTGCATAGATTTGAATATTGCGGCCACCGATGCATCTGGTTCAGATATTGATCCGAAATCTTTATGCAGTGAATAGCTAATGATTTCCTACATTAATCCAAATACTTTTTCGTCTCACCTTGATGCTTTACGCTTTATTTATGAACATGGTTTGAAAATTGCTATTCAAAATATCGCTATAGGCTTTCATGTAGCATTGACTATTCTGATTATAATGCATCGGGGGAAAGAAGTTTTTCCAAGTTAAAATTAATTTTAAAGAAACTATTTGAGAACGACGATTACGCAAGAACACCTGAACAGTCTGGTAATGATATCTATCGAACAAGATATCGTTCAGTATCTGGATTATTCAAAAATAAATTTTTGGCAAAATTTGCTTCCATGAAAGCACAAACAGTAGATTTTTGTTGAAGGCTTATGACATCTTCACGAATTTGTTTTTAAAACTTTACAGTTATTTCTTGATTTAGACATAAATACAAGTAGTTTTCAATAAAATAGTTTAATTTTATTCTTTCCGTATTAATTATTTATTTTTCTATTACGTTTAGGGCCACCAAATTCACTTCGCCTAGGGCCTCCTATTCCATAAAGCCGGCCCTGCCAGCATCTGACGCGCAGAACAAAATTAGCCAACTCCTGCCATAG
Source organism: Radix auricularia (assembly GCA_002072015.1). Lineage (NCBI taxonomy): Eukaryota > Metazoa > Mollusca > Gastropoda > Lymnaeidae > Radix > Radix auricularia. The sequence continues at coordinate 172,851 of MUZC01000071.1, read as the reverse complement.
AGTACCATCCCCTGCCCTAGGAGTATTAAAGTTTTCATTTACAATTTAAAATTTGACTTCTTGATGCATGGAATGATCTCTGAGCGCTGTCAATACTTGTGGGACGTGGTGGTCGAGAGGTAGCGCTCTCGACTGTCAGACCGATGGTCACGGGTTCGAATCCACACGAAGGTGAGGATTTGTTCTCGCGGCCTGAGGAGTCCCCGAGTCACCCAGCTCCGAATGGGTACCTAACTAGACAATAGTTAGGCGACTGGGGTAATGCGTGGAACCCCCATGGCCGTGGCCTGTGACCGCTGCATCACTTGCCAACAGATCATCTCTCATGGTCTGTGGACGCAATTATCTTCTGCATAGAAGGAGCGTCTGTATATCTAAGATAAGATAAGATAATACTTACATGTCTAACTATTTAATTGCAAAATGAAGATATTATCCAATCAGTGGCAACACGAAAGATTGATGCGCCCGGAGGGATCTGTCGTGTTGCCACTAGCAGTAGAAAAAAGAACACGAAAAATAAAGAATACAATTAAATGTAACCATTGAAGATATTATTGTGGTGCTGCTCAGTGTAATCTACTAGTCTTAATCCCGTACCCCACACAATAATGATTTTTTAAAAAAAAATATATATATAAATTCACAGTTTGGCCTACAGTAGAACTAAAAAATAACAAAACATGAAATAGAGATGTGCACCTTTAATTTTATTTTAATCGCCCTGGAACAGAACAAAGTGTTCAGACGTCCAGTAAATCAAAGATTGGTCGAGGTTGGATGGGGGGGGGGGCAGGGGAGACGTATCAATGAAAGTCTGAACAAAAACAGTGTTCATAATTTCAAGACAAAAATTCCCTTTTAGATCATTTCTGTAATCGTCAACATTTGAATCTTAAAGTTACAACAACAACAACAAATGGTAATTTTGACATTTTTTTCAAAAGGAATACTTTCCTAAATAAGATTTTTTTTCCAACTATTATCCGGATATTAGCTATTTACTTTGTTAAATCTTCGTCATTAGTTAATACATTCTTGAAGGTGCTTGAGCCATGTAACAACGAATGCTGTTGCCCGAGTTTATCGGATGAGTTGTGTGGGGATATGTGCCCAACAGTTTCAATTGTTGTTTTGTATCAATGCAAGCAAGATAAAGGAGTTATTTTAGTTCCCCGGTTTGATTACTTTTATTTTAATTAGAGGTTTGCCATTTAAACCATGTCTTGGTGGGGATTAAATTGCTAGCCCGTGGCGTACTGCTAAGTAGTTTTACTGTGGTCTATTTTTTTTTATATTTAAAAACAAATTTTGGTCCACACCGGACAGCACTAAGGGAGCACTAATCTTGGTCAACACCGGACAGCACTAAGGGAGCACTAATCTTGGTCCACACCGGACAGCACTAAGGGAGCACTAATCTTGGTCCACACCGGACAACACTAAGGCGGCACTAATCTTGGTCCACACCAGACAACACTAAGGCGGCACTTATCTAGGTCCACACCAGACAACACTAAAGCAGCACTAATCTTGGTCCACACCAGAGAACACTAAGGCAGCACTAATCTTGGTCCACACCAGACAACACTAAGGCAGCACTAATCTTGGTCCACACCAGACAACACTAAGGCAGCACTAATCTTGGTCCACACCAGACAACACTAAGGCGCCACTAATCTTGGTCCACACCAGACAACACTAAGGCGGCACTAATCTTGGTCCACACCAGACAACACTAAGCCTTAATCTTGGTCCACACCAGACATCACTAGAGCAGCACTTATCTTGGTCCACACCAGACAACACTAAGGCAGCACTTATCTTGGTCCACACCAGACAACACTAAGGCAGCACTAATCTTGGTCCACACCAGACAACACTAAGCCTTAATCTTGGTCCACACCAGACAACACTAAACCTTAATCTTGGTCCACACCAGACAACACTAAGCCTTAATCTTGCTCCACACCAGACAACACTAAGGCAGCACTGTGCAACTGACACTGATGATCAGTAATTTTCATAAAAGGATTATCAAACATTGTACAAATGACTGATGAATAATTTCAGCTAAAGAACAGAATTCCTCAGATATACAAGGTCCCCCAACCCCTTTGTTCCCCCCTTCAAAGTCAGTTAAACCATGCACCGTGAAAAGTCAATTTTGAAATATACATGATTGATATTATACTCCAATCACATGTCTTTTTAAAAATCCTTTATATTATTATCTTGTGGCGTCTGCTTGCTTAATTGGTTTTCGCAATAACTATGGATCTATTTTTAACCCCCTTCACCGTATGCTAGCGAGCTGAAATTGAGCAGGCAGACTTGTGGTTACAATAAAAAATGATCTCTCAAAATTTCACATTGATCGTAATCAAATTAATGTAATTTTTAGATGATCTATATGTAGCATTTACATTTTTGTGCTACACTGTCGCGGTGCGTATTATATTGACCACACTTTTTGAAAAATATATTCCCGATCTGTAAATGTCTTTGCTAGTTTTGACGCGCGGTTCGTAGTATATTAAACGTGTTTTTATAACGATTTTTCCGTGATCAAAGTGAGCTGAATTTTAGCAGGCATACTGTATTAGGTTTTTTTAGCGTATTTTCGAGAAGTCGAATGCGCTATTGTACCCGTTTTGTCCGTCTGTCATCACCCTAGATCTCAGCAACCATAAGTCCTAGACCCATGATGTATATATGTTTTTTGTATGTCCTGACCTGCCATTTGTGCATCAACACTCAGTTACTCGATCCGTTAAAAAACCCCGTTAAAACTACCAAAAAAACATTGCGAATCGAGAGATAACACTGGCGCAGGCAACGGCCGCCATTGCCGGAAGTCTTAGTATTATCAAAAGTATTAGTTTTTTGTTTGTTGACGTCATTAGAATATGTGTAAAAGTTTAGAGAGTTTTACGTCATCATTTGTGGTGACTTCAATCAAGATCTTAGTGGCCCAGGGGCAGAAATTGAAAACTTTTTCGAAACAAGCTTCAACATTCAACTACTTTCACCAAGATTGGCAACCACGATCTATCAAACAACAATTGACGGAGTATTTGGGCGATTAGCTGATTACAATTTAGAATGTTTCATTTATGAGTCCTATTTCAGTGACCACAAACCACTTGTAGTTAGATTAAAGAGAAAATAAAAAAATCTAAAATGTAAAGAAATGACTTTTAAATAAAAAAAATTTCAGGTATATTCATTACGCAAGAAAATTCATAAAAATATGTCTAAAATCTAAACACAATTACTGATAACTACATAATGCTGATATCTAACATAAGTACTGATACATAATACGAAAATGCGCTAACACGTCCTGAGTTCCAAAAAAGACCAGGCTTAACATGATTTTTTTATATTGTTTTTGTTGTTGTTTTTTTACTATAAATGCTATACATTTGAGACATAACTAAAATTTTCGATGTTTGGATTTTCGTGCGATGCGTATTTCAATGAACATATTTTAGATACGTCTTGTATACAAAGAAATTTTAAGGAAAACTTTGTATTTTACATTTTTTATCATTTTATTTTTTACTTGTAACAATTTAATAATATCTTCTTTTTTTCCCCTCTTGTTATACTTTCTATAAAAAAACCTCGTGTATAGGCCTAATAATACCGCTCCCGTTACGTTTGTTTTTTAAATATTTTTTTATAGAGTCTTGTTTTGTCTTTACATCCCAAACATTTCTTACCGTCGATCATTGCGTCACGTCAAGTATGAACGAACCTAGACGTAATTAGCCGTCGCTGGTGTTGAACTTGTAAATACAAACATGTATACAACACCCGGATGCCGCCTGAAAATACAACCGACGGGAAATTCAGTTCTATTTTTTTAAGGAGGGGGAGTAATTAAGGAAAGGCGGTCTTGGATTAAGGCCCTTAAGGACACTGACGTTACCCAGGCACTACTCAAGTAGATTTCTAAAGTGTGAGTTACTGAGTTCATTCAGGTAGGAAGGTTTGGCCAAATAATTGACGAAATGAAGTGCATGTTTCGGGGTTGGTACTCGTATGTTCAGAAGCTCGGCGTAGACTCCCGGAAATTAAAGGCACCAAAAATCACTATAATGTTGAGCGGCTGGGTGGAAAGAAAAAAAAGGGGTGGGGCTGAACTGTCAACTTTGACTTTAGGAGGACGTAAAAACAAAAACTTGACGGGACTCTAACAAGAATCACAATAAAGATCTTGCAGTATTCGCTTTAGAGACATTTTATTATTTTACTGTAAACTAATTTTTTTTTTGGTCGTGGTGACAGTCCGATAATAATGCAATGTCAAATTTTTTCAATTGTATCGATTATTTTAACTAGTTGCATCGACTTTGTAATTTCAGTGAACAATTGCAAGCATTCAAACTATAATGCACAATTTATGGTTATTCAAATCCGCCATAAACATTTCTTCTATATTCATCATCCCTATCTGAGTTACGAAGCATTACGGCTCATGTATGGACCTGGCCTTCTCTCTTCCATTCAGATCAATCGGTAGCCTTGAGCCTAGAAGCCCTGAATTCCTGCTGACGTAGCACTTTCTCGGTCGTGTCCATCCATTTCATGCTCGGTCGACCTGTTAGCCACGGTTTCACTATCCTTAAATTTGGGATTTTCCAGATGGCCTGCTCATATCTTAGTCTACACTTTTAATGTCGATTGCTACGAGATGGTAACCCAACAATATATAAATCTTACTGTAGTATATACCATGAATCTATATACATCCACCTTATATAAACATTAAAATATGATGTCCTCTGTATCCAGCTCATATATTCTCAACTCCAACACTTTTAATAAACTCTTAACACTGAGAAGATGAAAGTTGGGAAAGATTAATTTCTTGTCAAATTGTGGTACAGATCCGTTCATGGTATGGAGGGCCTCTAGTTCATACTATGAAGTACCTAATGTACATTTCACGCTCAAATGAAGTTAAAGCCGCTGATGGTGTTCATCGTTATTCCTCAATAACTAATTAACCGTAGTTAAACTTTGGTTTTGATTTTGGGGCCGCGCAGTATGTTTTTATAAGTCCAAGTGGACAAGAGAGATGTTCAGACAAAATTACGACAGGGTACTGCCCAAAGGACGCTGGCTGCAAGTGACACAATTCTTGCAATGCGGAGTTTTAAAGCGCAGCAGTTCAAACACTACTTCCTTCTACAAATATTTTTTTTTTTAAAATCAGTTTCACATTTATGTGTCTTAAAATTTAATTTTTCTGGTGAGGATCCCCCCCCCCTTTTTTTTCAAATTCATTTTGGGAAAGTAAACATTTTATTAGTCATCCCTTATGGTCTCTGTTGTTGTTTTTTTCTCCTTTCCCCTTATTCTGGGATTAGAGTGAAAAAGTTTAATTTGAATTTTGTTTAAATCACGGTGTTAGAACACAAACAATAACATCACCAGGACCTGAACTATCTCATCACGTTCACGGACAGATTGAAACTCGAGAGCTACAATTAGACGTCTTGTTTTTTGTTTACCCTGGCGCTCAAGCACCTCCCCCACCCCCACCCACACCAAGCACCTCCCTCACCCCCACCCACACCAAGCACCCCTCACCTAGGGACCAGGAGAAGACTTGCCATGCTGTGGTTTCAATCAAGTCAGCGGTGTCACGTCCTGGTGATTTGGTCTGTGAGCACCAACCACCGAGGTGACACCCATGGATGTTTGGGGCCACCAGTGACCTGTTTTATATATTATCCATGGCCCTGGATCCAGTGGGTTTGATTTCATCCCCTGGGTGGTTGGCCCATCGTGGAACTTTCTGCACGTCAATGTTCATCTCCTTAGTGGAATATCCAAGCCGTTATTGGCGCTTGATTTGTAAGTAACGAAACTGTCTGTAAGCGGGGTAAACGGTTAGCTTTTTTTAATAATAATAATATTTTTAAAAAATTGGAAGAGAACCATTTAGGAATCAATTAATTATCTTTAACTTCATGTAAGTGGACAGCAAAATTGTTGGTCCACCTTAGTGGAACCTAACTTTAGCCACATTCTTGTGTTGGAAAATTTTCATTTTAATATATTAAATGTATTGTAGTTTTATATTTTCTAAAATTAACTTCGCATAGAATTAGAATTTTGATGTATTTTATGATGGTGAACGAACACGATGTCTTAGGTTTGTAAGCATTTGAGTTGTTTAAAATTCCTTAAGTGTGTTTGAAATGCGTGTTAAGTATTGCTAAATACACACTTACACACAAAAAACAACAACAAAAGAATCATTTGTGTCCATCGCTTATCCCTTGCAAAGTAGTACTTGAAAAAACTGTCCATCTTTTACAAACATTCCCAAGAATGGATTCGATAATATTGTGTGTTTAAATTCAAACTATGACTTTCAGATATGTATTAGATCTATTGAGTGTGTTGATGTTAATAATGTTAGCATAATATGCTAAAAAATTAGAGGCGCCGTTACTGTTTCGTTTATTTCCATAACAATTGCATCATTATTCACTTGGTAAATTAGCTTTAAAAACAAGTGTCACCTAATGTTTTTTTTCTTTCTATCTTCAGCGGAAAAAGTGGATAGCATCATAGAACCAGTATCGATACTTACTTTTATTGAAATCTAATAAAGATTTAGCGCTACAGTTGGCGACACCTTCCTAGTAACTACAAGTTTGATTTCTAAGAGGCCTTGACATAAATTAGTGTTCACCGGACAACCGCCGATTACTCTCGGGAAAAGAAGTGTTCCCGCCCCAAGACGTTCGAGCCCCGTTTCAAACATCATTAACCAAACAAACCAGGCATTGTCTCTCGGACCGTCACCGTCCGTTTCCCTTGCTCTCGGAGCGGAAAGGCGAGCACGGACCGAGAGAATGGCCCGGGGCAGTTTCTGTCACATGCGGCCGTCTGTAAACAAGCGCTGTATACTTTCCCCTGGTAACAGGGCCCCCTGAAAAACTGACTTCCGGCGGGGCGGGGAAAGAACTATTCCTACACCAACGGTCTCGTAAACAAATTAACTCCCGTTAGCCAATGGAAGCCATGTCCCCCTCGAGCAGATTAGGGCGCGGGGCGGCCGGCCCCCATAGTTTATAAATCTATCACTTTGCCTCTCAAAAGTGCCAGACTCTCCGGCACGTCGTTGAAACAAATCCCCGTAACAAATTTACAGCATGGGTTTAGGCTGAAACAGAAACAGTTTACCGCGATGTGCTATGCCTGCTGTCAAGCAGCACTTTGGTAATGCAACTAATGGCTTCTAAAACACAAGCGGTTTGGCGGGAAAGTAAGCAAGATGTCGGCTCGATGATGGCTTGTTGCCTCCCTGGAGTTTTAATTTGTTTTGTTTGTTTTTTTAGGTTGGGTGTTCCGTGGGGGGGGGCATTGTTTTGTTTTAATGTAAATCAGCGGTTCTCAATGCCGTGGTTATTTCTTACCTTCACGATATACAGAAATAGGGTCCCCCACGTGAAGGTTGTTGGTTTCATTTTTTTTTTTAAATCACGAAATGTTTAGTTGCGGAAGAAGCAACCTTTGAGGCTGTGTCATAGAAGACTTGAAACGAAGGAGAAAAACAAGGTGACAAACCCTTCGTGTTTAAAGTTGATTCAGATTAATTTACTTTAAGCTACCCGTGAATTAATTGTTCCCGGTCGTTTATTCAATTTATTTTTAGATTTTTTGTACACTTCAATTTGGTCAGCAGGTCCTTATAGGAGATAACGCTCATAGTAAATGAAGTGTTTTTAGATTTTAATTTCATCGAATGCAGAGAGAGAGAGAGAGAGAGAAATGCCAATCTACAAGGTAAAACTAATACAGCACGTTATGTGAATAACTATGACTCATCAATATGAAAAACCGAGAGCTCATCTGTTCTTATTCTAATTTTGATAAGTCAAAACCAGACGAACAGACCTAGAATTCTATATGATTTTTGCTGACAACTTACGGTAATATTTCTACGTGACGATACCGGGCAACATTCACTGACAACATCATTGGCGAATATTCGAGGGCAACATTTAAAATTAGAGGTGTTATTCAATTTTTTAAAATCCGGGCGGAGCTGGATTTGGCCGGATTTATGAAGTGGAATTCGGCCGGAAGTTGAGCAGGAGACCGAGCCGGAGCCGAAGCCGGAGCCGGGTTTATAAAAGTCGCTGGATTCCGGATTTGCCGGAGCCGAACACCGGTACACCCCCATTTAAAATCCAGGTAACTCTAATGAATTGCGTGAGTAAAACATAAAGCTAAAGTTTATTAATTACGTAACACTCCATTCGTGACGCTCAATTCGTGATGCTCATTCGTGACGCTCATTCGTGACGCTCATTCGTAACGCTCCATTCGTGACGCTCATTCGTGAAACTCATTTTTGACGCTCATTTTTGACGCTCATTCGTGACGCTCATTCGTAACGCTCCATTCGTCATGCTCATTCGTGACGCTCCATTCATGACGCTCATTCGTAACGCTCCATTCGTGATGCTCATTCGTGACCCTCATTCGTGACGCTCAATTCGTGACGCTCATTCGTGACGCTCATTCGTGACGCTCCATTCGTGACGCTCATTCGTGACACTCTTTTTTGACACTCATTCGTGACGCTCATTCGTGACGCTCAATTCGTGACGCTCATTCGTGACGCTCATTTTTGACGCTCATTCGTGACGCTCCATTCGTGACGCTCCATTTGTGACGCTCATTCGTGACACTCATTTTTGACGCTCATTCGTGACGCTCATTCGTGACGCTCCATTCGTGACGCTCATTCGTGACACTCATTTTTGACGCTCATTCGTGACGCTCATTCGTGACGCTACATTCGTGACGCTACATTCGTGACACTCATTCGTGATGCTTCATTCGTGACGCTCCCTTCGTGACGCTCATTCTTGACGCTCATTCGTGACGCTCATTCTTGACGCTCATTCGTGGCGCTCATTCCTGACGCTCCATTCGTGACGCTCATTCTTGAAGCTCATTCGTGACGCTCATTCTTAACGCTCATTCGTGACGCTCATTCGTGACGCTCATTCTTGACTCTCATTCGTGACGCTCCATTCGTGACACTCAAGTCTTAAAGTTACATTCTTGAAGTTTAATTCGTGAGCAATCACTGGTGTTTGCTGTTATCCAAACTCTATATGATAAATCAGAATAAAACATTAAAAGCAAGAAAACTAAAAAAAAATAATTTTTAATCTATTTATAATCATTGTCTAACCGTGGACTTTTGTGTTTCATCTACAATTATTATTGATGATCAATTATGACATAATTAAGATGACTTCGATTTCAATGATAACGTTACGTTTATATCCGTAATTGATTAGCCTTGAAACTTTACACCAATGGTTTTAGTGCCGTCGTTATTTTGCGATAGAGATGTTTGTTGGCAGCAGCTGTTGTTGTTTTCGCACCGACGACTCACGACTGTACACCCAGAGGCGTAACTAGGGTTGGTATCACCCGGGGTGGTAGCTCAAGGTGTCACCCCCTCACGACTATCCCATATAACTCATTCGAGGGAAAATACAGAATTTTAAATGTTGGTGTCACCCCTTGCGATGGTGACTCCCGGGGCGGCCCGCCCCCCACCGCACCCCCCTAGTGACGCCACTGTGTACACCCCAAGCGGTCAACCTCCCATTTAGCCTCCATAAAAACAGTTATCAAACCCAACCATCATGACATAGAAATACGTAGGACGCAATAATCTTCTGTACAGAAGGAGCGTCTGTAACATATAAGATAAGATAAGATGACAGGATCTGGTCAATACGATTAAACTCTATATTTATTAGGCAAGGGACCCGAACCAGGCTTTATATCATACATTCAAATCAATATTATTCACTAGCTGAATACATAACGGAAAACAAAAATAGGAGTAAATTAGCTGGGCGTGAGACCTTAGTTTGGGAACCTCTGAAACTGTTAAGTGGACGCTAACTACCTCCGCCTCCGCGCCTTTTGTATTTCGGTTTGTTATAGGTTGGATCCTATAACATTTCCTTAGAGTCAAGAGGACTTATCTCCCATCTCACACATTAGCTTTAGATTAGACTTCAGGGTCATTAATTACTCGGCAGATCGTACCCTTGGCCAGGCAAAACATGGCCGTTGGTTGGCTTGCGTGAGCGGGATGGATAGATTTTTTTTTTGGTGGCGCGTGGGGGGGGGGGCGCTATACGACAAAAACGACTCTATGTAAAGATCAGACTCATGGTTAAACAGAATTCTTACTGTGACGATTAGTGATCCTGAAAACACCATTTACTATCCTTCCAGATTACATTAAAAGTCATTTCCAATCAATAATTATGAAACTAAACAAAACAATTATTATCGATTAATTGCTGCTAAAATTACTTAAGTCGAACGAAAACACATTTTTTCCGAAATTTCTTCCCCAACATTGTTCTAAATATTATTAGCTACCGTTGGCTTTTGTTTTAATCAGATAGATCTTATGATTGGCGAGAATTTTTTTTAATTTTAAAAACTGATCTTTTTTGTTTTTCTTTAAATTTCCAGGAAATCCAGTAAACCTTTTCGGTAATTTTTTTGGCCTCTGCACATCTTTTGGAAACCCTTAACATATTTGCAAAAGACCCGAACCCTGTATCTGGTATGGTTCAGGGGGAGTTGCTGTTCAAACCTCGAACAGACAGGCCGGCCATTTCAAATATATAAACAAATTTTCCCATGGGACATTGCGTAAAAAATTCACCAACCTAAGTCCAACTCTTAATTCTTTGTCTCCTTAACCAGTCGCGTCCGTCTCAAGCGTATGGGCACTGCGTAGAAAATTGTGCGCAAAACTTGATATGGAAAGAGCGCGTTTTCCGATCAATAAAGTCTACATAAATAAGACTTTGACATGTGTAGTTTGTTAAATATTTTCGTTAAATTGAACTAATATACACAGCATGATATCATCCCTTAACTTTCTTTTGTAAACTCTTTATTTCAACATTTTGATTACAGAGTATCTCACAGTTGTCGACTTAAAGACAGGGCGTTTTAAATTATGACATAGAAGCTCATCAACTCTTAACTTATTTTGTCGGCTGCACGTCAGTTGTGGTGGTGTACCTGTGCTAGAAAGATATTTTCCCCATTAAATTTTAGCAATAACCTCCTGCCGTTGTCATAAGAAGACGCCCCAAAATAACTAGTAGTAATTTTAAAAAAACGTTTAAAAACAAGTTTTTCACTATAAATCCTTTAAATACGTGATATAACTATAAGGATGTTCATTATAATACGCAGGGCAAAACAATCCGAAAATACACAATTCTACTTATGTCTCGTAAATAGTGCATGTTTAATATAATGCGCACCGATCGTGAATATATTTGTAAAAAGTACTGTCAACGTAATGCGCACCTTATTGCGAGACAGGAAAGGTTTTTGAACGTAATATGCAACACAAAACTCTATCTAAAATATTAACATGATGCATAGAAATAAAAATTTAAAAAATTTAAAAATTCAATAATTTAATTACTGTGGATTCGATCGATCTGATATTTTGATACATCATTTTTATCATCGGCATGAGTCTGCCTGCAAAATTTCAGCTCGCTAGCTTACGAGAAAGTGGGTTAAAAATAGTCTATTTTTTTCGGCCAGAAAGCGCGCACGCACGGGTCGGTCAGTCGCACTGGCTCAGACACCGCAAGTTAATATAATGGATTACAAAATTGAATCTACTTTTTTAAAGAAAAAATAAAGTTGTTTTAAATGGCATGTTAACTGTAAGCATGAAATAGATTAGGAGGCGAGTCCCTCTAACAAAGGGAGTGCAAACTTTTTAAAAAGAGTACAATATTCCATGAAGTGCAAACATCTAGGGGCGAAATTAAGACAGTGAACAGAAATGACATAAGCTGGGACTGTGTTAAAGTTCTTACACTTTATGCTTTATTATTATTATTATTATTATTTATAAAATTTGTTGATTTCATTTTTATTATTTTTAGTGTGTGTGTGTGTGTAATAATTTGAAATAATCATATTTTATTGGGGGCGGGGTGGACAATCCTATTACGATTTTTTTTAAAGACTTTATAAAGAATAAAGATCTTATTCTATTACTCTGAATTATACTCAAATGATATTATTATTACAGAAGAAATCGTATTTGTTCCCTCGGGTCGGAATTTTAGACACCCCTGCTCTAGCATTTTCTTATTTTTTAACGTGAAGTAATCAAACGTGAGTCCGATTGAAAACTCAAGGGTGATGAACTGAACTGAACGGTCCCTTAACCCGACGCTGGGTCGTTGGGGCACCATTTTGAGCTGCACACTTTCCATGCCATGTGACACGGTTCTGAGCTGCCTTCTGGGAGTCGCTAAATGACAGGCCGATCCACTCTTTGATATCGTCCTCCCAACTCTTCCTTGGTCTTCCTCTTTGTCTTCTTCCCTGGACTGTGCACTGCAATATCGTCTCTGAGAGACCTCCAGATCTTATCACGTGTCCGTACTATCGTAATTTCCTCTTTCTAATTGAGGTAAGAAGGTCCTCGTAAGGGCCAATGACAGCACTTATTTTATCGCGGACCGCTTTGTTCGTGATGTGCGCCATGAAGGAGATGTTTAGTACCTTTCGAAAAATCTCATCTCAAGCGCATTAATTCTTCTTTGGAGGTCTGTGGTGAGCGTCCAAGCCTCACAACCATACAGGAAGACTGACATCGCCAAAGAGCGCATTAGTCGAATCTTTGATCTCAGGGAGATTTCCTTGCTTTGCCAGATGTGTTTAAGTTTGCTAAATGCTGCAGTTGTTTGGGCCATTCTGGCAAGAATTTCTGGCTTTGAGCCTTCATCGGATATTATAGCCCCTAGATATTTAAAGGTAGGGACCTCCTCGAGTTTTTGCTCGTTTATCCGTATTTCACTAGTGCATTTATTGTTTGCCATGACCTTGGTCTTCACTGCATTGATTTCCAGGCCATAGGTCTTTGATGTCTTCTCTAGCTTTGCAAGGGTGATACTACATACTAATTGAATTTATTAGTAAACAGGACGAGTTTAACAAAAAATTTCAGATGAACCTTTGGGGCTTATTTATGGCTTGCTTTAAAAAATGAATATAAAAAAATTGTGTAGCTCATTAAATATAGAAATCAACATATTATAATTGTTTTTAAAATTCCTGAAAACCAGATAAATCAGAAACTTTCAGCTCTTTGCTTTTAACAAAATTGTCGGATAATTTTTATTATGTGCAGAAATCTGTTGGTTACTGACCCCCAGACCCACGTAGAAACATATGTTTAGTTTAGATTGCGCACAGTTTATGACGACACATTCACCCTCCAGTTTTCTGTCTACTACTACTATACTCCAGCGGATGGGAGAAGTTGTAAACCAAATATTGTCCAACACACGTTTATCTGGAGAGTCGTTGTGGTTGGTTATTTGTACAGCTGACTGCGTACGGGCAGGCATGTTTCACTTGGGGGAGGGAGGGGAAGGAGGGTTGATGTACGCGTCCACATTGTGAGTTGGGTCTGCAGAAGTTCGGGAATATGTTAAAGGCGTGTAAAACTACGGGGAGACAGGAATTGGCTCTGGCAGAAGCGATCTACAGGGGGGGGGGGCGTAATTTTCATTTTTATACAGTCGGACCTCTCTAAGTCGGACCTCTCTAAGTCGGACCTCTCTAAGTCGGACCTCTCTAAGTCGGACCTCTCTAAGTCGGACCTCTCTAAGTCGGACCTCTCTAAGTCGGACCTCTCTC
>MUZC01000071.1:141154-158177 GCA_002072015.1 Radix auricularia | reverse complement strand
GGGGGGGGGGGGGGGGGGAATAATTGATAAATCAATTTAATTCGATTAATTTCCATTAATTATATTTTTATAACGCAAATACAGATCCCCTTAAATTGTCATGCATTATTTCGCGAAATCGGTTCAGTAGCGGTTATTCTATAACACCAAATGTTGTGAAGCTTTATTAATTAACTAACACTAGGCATACGTTTCGACTAATGCCTTCGTTAATACAAATAACTTGCAGTACTTACACAGGTAGTAAATATTTTTTAAAATTATTTAGACATTCTTTATCAAGTGATATAATTATGTACAGATAAAAAGAAAGGGTAAACTATTCCAACAAACAATGATACAGGATATATTAAAGGACCCAAGATACATTTTTAAAAGAAGCAGATACATGATATCAAAGTGGGCCATAGGTCAAGATGACATCGAGAGACATGTTTCAAACATATTTCGGTGGTCTATGTTGACAAGAAGTCTTTGATACCAGGCAACGAGTTAAGGGAGTGAATCACATGTAAGATGAGTAATTTTGATTTTTTAGCGCATTTTCGAGAAGTCGAATGCGCTATTGCACCCGTTTTGTCCGTCCGTCCGTCATCACCTTTGATCTCAGCATCCATAAGTCCTAGACCCATGAGGTATATATGTTTTTTGTATGTCCTGACCTGCCATTTGTGCATCAACACTCAGTTACTCGATCCGTTAAAAAAACCCGTTAAAACTACCAAAAAATATTTCGAATCGAGAGGTAACACTATCGCAGGGAACGGCCGCCATTGCCGGAAGTCGAATACATAGTTCTTCAAGCATTGAAGAGTGGTGCGAAAGCGTGCAAAAGAATTAGTTTTGTTTTTAGTTGACGTCATTAGAATATGTATAAAAGTTTAGAGAGTTTTACGTCATCATTTGTGGTGACTTGTAGTTAGATTAAAGAGAAAATAAAAAAATTTTAAATGTAAAGAAATGACTTTTAAATTTAAAAAAATGTCAGGTATATTCATTACACAAGAAAATTCATAAAAATATGTCTAAAATCTAAACACAATTACTGATAACTACATAATGCTGATATCTAACATAAGTACTGATACATAATACGAAAATGCGCTAACACGTCCTGAATTCCAATAGGGACCAGGCTTAGCATGATTTTTTTTTCTAATTTAGTTGTTTATTATCATTTATTTTTTAAAAATCGATTTTTTAAATGCTCAAAGATCTTTGAACATCGTCAAATTTGATGAGAAAAAATAAAGAGCGCAGGGTAGAATAAGAGCATAGAAAATACTTGAATAAAAATCTAAGAAATTCTTTGTTGGAAATTGCGTTTAAATACCCATTCAAATTTTTATGACCTATTATTTGTAATTTTATTAGTGATTGAAATTTATTTTGGTTTTCCTGAGAATTTATACTAAATTGCCAACAGTTTTATTTTTACGCATGAAATTTGAATAAATGTTTTAGATCATCAGCAAAATTTTATTGTTACTTCGTAGGCGCCATACTAGTGTACAAAAAAAAGCAATTATTGTTGAATTTAAATTTTAGAACAATGAAATTTTGTTTTCAGCAAATGTAAAAATAATACTTTATTTTAAAAAATATATGATTAGAGCATCAAACATACACATAATTTAAAGCAAAGATAAACGACTTTCAAATATCTTTGTAAAAAAATATAGAAGTTTCTCATGTAAGCTTATTAAAATGATGAATTGTTTACACTTGTTTTTTATTGCCAATTTTATATTTACTGCTGGGAAATTACTTTAAACAAAATTTGAAAAGGGAAATAACTCTTCTTTTTGTCTTTTAAAGCCGCATAATACTGACAACATTGTCTGTATCCTCGCAATTCTTTCTTTAAACATCTCTTCAAACTGTGCATTTCAAAAAAAAATATAGCTCTATATAGATATTATTTTAAAATATTTTTTTTAAAAACACGCAGGTGCGCCCCTCTCTATCGTGCGCATCTGTAACAATTTTCACAATCGATCCGATATACATAATTTGCTATGCATGTCCGTTCGTAGCCCTATTAATTTTAGAAGGCAGGCACCGCTTAATAAATGCCTAGAAAAAATTACTGCATCAAAAATAACTCTGTTCGGACGTCCGCATAAAATTTTTCTATACTGAAATGAGATTTAACTTTTCTCTCTTTGTCTCTACATTTCCTGATTATTTAATTAAATTTAATTAATTTATTTCAGCTGAAATATATTTATTTTGAAAACTTTCGTCCTTTTTCGCTCGTAATACACTTGTTAATAAGGATAAAATCCTACAATCGGTTGCATTTATTAACCTGATTTAAAAAACTAACCAATTTTTTAAAAAAAGTAGGGCTGTTATCGATTAATTTAAATTTAATCGTTAACTTTAGAAAAATTAGCGAATAATTAATCGATAATTTTGATTAAACTAAAAAATAAGCTGTATGAAGGCATTAAAATGAGAATTTCAAGGGAAGTAAAAAAAAACAGGCAATAATTTTTTTTTTAATTTAAATATAAGAACTTATTTTAAAGTTTACTCTTACAAAATCGTTTTTCGTAAATGCAGAAGTTTGTACGTAAAAAAAGCAAACTATTACTAAAATTAATTCGCAAATTAATGAATCATTAATTAATAAATCGGAATTATTATTTAAAACAACCTCTTCAGTCAATTTAATCGCTATTTTATCGATTAAAATAATGTTAATCGATAAAAAATTTACCGATTAATCGAGAAATTAATCGTTAATTTCCGCAGCCCTAAAAAAAAGTTTTTATTATACTTTCCTTCTTTGTAAATTAAGTTCGCCACTAAATCGATTTTATCATGCGAAAAAAAGTTTTTAAAATGTATATCACTTCAGACTTTAAACAATGTACAAGCAATATTTTAAAAGTTTTTCTCGGTACTCAGTATTATTAAATCACACTTTTGTAGTGAAACGTGTCGCTCAGTCACTTCTTTCCTCTTATTCTAGTGCGTCTCGGTGCGATGCAAAATAGTACGAGTGGGCACCACTACACTTTGCAGAAGATTGACGTTGCTTTGAAAGTCGAAGCTCCCAAAAATCCTAAATTATACTTCTAAAAAAACTTTTAATGAAAATTTTGATAGGCCATTTTTATCGTCGTCACGAGTCTGCCTGCAAAATCTCGGCTCAATTTTATCACTGCAATAGAGTTCAAATCGATCCCAAGTCTTGTGATAGACAGGCTGGGGGTTGGGGGTTATTATTCTCTTCTCCTATATGCTAAGAAGCGGTAAGGCGAGACCGCCAAGTGGCTGTTGAGATTCGAGTCTGAGACGAACTCTAGAGGCGAGATCGTGAGGGAGGGAGAAATCTCCTCTGTTCGCGCGTCAAGAGACGTTTGTCTTCTAATTAGAAGGAAATCTCAGCCCCCCTAACGAGCACAGATGTATCTGGTGTCGTCTTATGTAGCCGTTCCTCCCCCCACCCGCGCTCTCTCGACACCTGGGCTACATATTTGTTTAGGGCGGTAGGTTTTCGAGGTGTGTTTTTTTTTCTTCTTTTCTTCCCCTAAACGATGAAGGTCCGAAACATGTTGATATGAAGATTACATCTATGTTTGTGTTGAAAACGTAAACAAAGCGAAAAGTTTCCACCTCAAACGCTAAGAAAACGTTTCCATTTTTTTTCTTAATATTTTAAAGAGTTAATTTAAAGGGATTAATTTATTTTAAATTTTCCCGTTCACATCTTACACTAGCTGTTTGTTGTGGTGTGGTGTTTTTTAAACATGGCTTCAGAACGTCAGAAATGTATAGAATTTACTTATTGTTTATTTACTTAAAGAATGGAACATGTCTGAGAAGGAAATGTTTCTATTTTGTTTGAATAAACCAATTATTAAACTCTTTAATAAAACGATTATTTAACTCATTAATAGAACCTTTATTAAACTCATTAATAAAACCATTATTAGGCTCATTAATAAAACCATTGTTAAACTCGTTGTGCATCGCCAGTTTCTTTCAGGTTTGGTTTCCTCTTGAGAACCGATCAGACCTGTTGATTGTTGGTGTTAGGGCCGGGGGGGGGGAATGATTTTAAAGAGACAACTATTTGTATCCTATGTTTTGGTTTGAAAGCTATTATTAGACTTTGGGGGTGATCCCCTTTGAAGTCGAGAACGAGGCGGTAAGCACAGCGGTGATTGTATATCCCACCTTTCAATATTTGTATCATTCTTCTTGTGCAGTACGACTAGCTGAGGTGCTTATCTTATTTACGTCTAAATCCATTTTTTTTTTGTATCTTTCAACGTGGGTAGTAATACAGCGCAGCTGGTCTCCACCATCTTATTTACGATAAATCTTTTGCCTTTTTTTTCTCTCTCTATCTCTTCTTTGAGGTGACTCCTAAGAGCTTATGTTATTGTCTGCCTAGATGGTCGCCTTTATCAGTCGTTGAGGGAAGGTGAAATTTTAAGTTCTAGACCAGGGGTAGCCTGACCTGTAACAACTGAGAGCCATTTTTTAAAAAAAAAATTATTGAGAGCGACATTGAAGCACTATGAATCATTAAACCTGGCTTGGAAATCTCCCAGTATTGCTTTTAGTTTTTTTTACATATCCTTCTTAAATTGTACGCGATGCGCATTGTGAAAACAGAACACCCGCATGCGGCTCGCGAGGAGCGTTTTGGCCGCCGTTGTCGTAGACTTATGCTGTGATTGCCATTGACTAAAATGCTGCCGTGGTAATAAATGTTTCCTGTATAAAATGTCGCTGGTCCATGTGCAAAACAACAAACTTGTGTGAGAATTTGCATAGCATCCATTTTAATGTGTGCGAAATTGTATAACCAACTAACACGGAAATTATATCATCCCTAGCAGAAATTTGCTGCGCGTTAATTCTAAACTGCTGCTCAGCGTTGGTTAGATTATCTGCGCTGCCGCGCAACTTTAAGGGTACATTCGTGGTTATTCATTAATTGTGTTGTGACAATAAATTCATTCCGTCGTTTCGATAGACTGATCCAGTCATGTGGATAGACAAACACTTCCTGCTTATTAGATTATATTGCCTTGTTATGATTGTATATTAGAATTCTTCGTCTATTTTGCCTTGTTATGATTGTGTTAGAATTCCTCGTCTTGTTATGATTGTGTTAGAATTCCTCGTCTTGTTATGATTGTGTTATAATTCCTCGTCTTGTTATGATTGTGTTAGAATTCCTCGTCTTGTTATGATTGTGTTAGAATTCCTCGTCTTGTTCTGATTGTGTTATAATTCCTCGTCTTGTTATGATTGTGTTATAATTCCTCGTCTTGTTATGATTGTGTTATAATCTCTTGTCTTGTTATGATTGTGTTAGGATTCCTCGTCTTGTTATGATTTTGTTAGAATTCCTCGTCCATATTGCCTTGCTATGATTGTGTTAGAATTCCTCGTCTTGTTATGATTGTGTAAGAATTCCTCGTCTTGTTATGATTGTCATAGGATTTTTGTCCATTTTTCCTTGTTATGATTGTGTCTGATTGATTATTTTATCTTAAAGCATTACGTTAAGGTAAGACATTAAAAACATCTTGCATAATATTGTTGAAAACATTCTCCTTGCCTCTATGGCGGATTAAGGGGGGGGGGGCTGAACGGGCTATGGCCAGGGGCCCCCGGTGGTTTAAGGGCCCCAAACTTTTGATATTTTATATTGAAAGTGTACAAATGTTAGCACCAAATAATTCAAATAAATTGATAAATCTTATCTATTAATCTGATCGCTATTCAGACCCGATACTATTAATAATAGAAAAACTTGACTTGAAAGGCCTCAGTATAACAAAATATTATAGAATATTCTTTATATTTTAAAAATTTATAATTTTTGACAAGCTCTGCTGGCCGTGTGGAAGAGTTTAGGCATAGCTTTCATTTAGTCGCATAGCGTTTTTAAATCCCTTATATTAAATTCACCGCTGGCTCTCTCTCTCGCTCTCTCTCGCTCTCTCTCTCTCTCACTATCTCTCTCACTCTCTCTTTCTCTCTCTCACTCTCTCTCTCTCTCTCTTACTCTCTCTCACTCTCTCTCTCTTTCTCTCTCTCTCTCTTTCTCTCTTTCTCTCTCACTCTCTCTCTCTCTCTCTTGGTCCGTCAGTCGGGCGGAAACACAGAAGTAAATTTTAAAAACCCGTAAAAGTTTTTGACTATAAATCCTTCACATTTGATAATAGCTATAAGTATAAAGCTGTTCATTATAATACGCAGGGCAAAATAATCAGAAAATAAAAAGTTCTAGTTATGTATCGTAAAACGTGTTTAACATAATGCGCACCTATCGTGAATATATTTTTTAAAAGTAATGTCAATATAATGCGCACCTTATTGCGCGACAGGAGAGGTTGTTGAACAGAATACGCACCACGACACTCAATCTAAAAAAATTATCATGATATAAAGAGATAAATAAATAATTTTAAAATGCAATAAGTCAATTACAGCACATTCGATTTATCTGAAACTTTGATGCCTAATTTTTATCATCACGAGTCTGCCTGCACAATTTCAGCTCGCTGGTTTAAGTGGAAGTGGGTTAAAAATCGATCCAAAGTTTTTTCGGCACGCACGGCTCAGACACCACAAGTTAATATGTAGGTTTAATTTTAAAATAAACAAACCCCGTAAGAAACTATGTTCTACACTATAAATTAAATATATACAAGACATAACTATAAGTCATACTATAAGGATGTTCATTATAATACGCAGGGCAGAACAATCCGAAAATAAAAAAATCATGTTAAGCCTGGTCCCTATTGGAACTCAGGACGTGTTAGCGCATTTTCGTATTATGTATCAGTACTTATGTTAGATATCAGCATTATGTAGTTATCAGTAATTGTGTTTAGATTTTAGACATATTTTTATGAATTTTCTTGTGTAATGAATATACCTGACATTTTTAGCGCATTTTCGAGATGTCGAAATCGCTATTGCCCCCGTTTTGTCCGTCTGTCTGTCATCACCATGATCACAGGATCCATAAGTCCTAGACCCATGATGTATATATGTTTTTTGTATGTCCTGACCTGCCATTGGTGCATCAACACTCAGTTACTCGATCCGTTAAAAAACCCCGTTAAAACTACCAAAAAACTTTGCGAATCGAGAGTTAACACTGGCACAAGGAACGGACGCCATTGCCGGAAGTCGAATACATAGTTTTTCAAGCATTCAAGAGTGGTGTGAAATCGTGCAAAAGAATTAATTAGTGTTTTTTTTAGTTGACGTCATTAAAATATGTGTAAAAGTTTAGAGAGTTTTACTTCATCATTTGTGGTGACTTGTAGTTAGGTTAAAGAGAAAATAATTTTTTTTTAAATGTAAAGAAATGACTTTTAGATAAATAAAAAATGTCAGGTATATTCATTACACAAGAAAATTCATAAAAATATGTCTAAAATCTAAACACAATTACTGATAACAACATAATGCTGATATCTAACATAAGTACTGATACATAATACGAAAATGCGCTAACACGTCCTGAGTTCCAAAAGGGACCAGGCTTAACATGATTTTTTTTTATTTAAAAGTCATTTCTTTACATTTTAAAAATTTTTATTTTCTATTTAATCTAACTACAAGTCACCACAAATGATGACGTAAAACTCTCTAAACTTTTACACATATTCTAATGACGTCAACTAAAAAAAAAACTAATTCTTTTGCACGCCTTCGCACCACTCTTCAATGCTTGAAAAACTATGTATTCGACTTTCGGCAATGGCGGCCGTTCCCTGCGATAGTGTTACCTCTCGATTCGAAATACTTTTTGGTAGTTTTAACGGGGTTTTTTAAGGGATCGAGTAACTGAGTGTTGATGCACAAATGGCAGGTCAAGACATACAAAAAACATATATACCTCATGGGTCTAGGACTTATGGATGCTGAGATCAAGGGTGATGACAGACGGACGGACGGACGGACGGACAAAACGGGTGCAATAGCGCATTCGACTTCTCGAAAATGCGCTAAAAATTCTAGTTATGTCTCGTAAAAAGTGTTTTATATAATGCGCACCGATCGTGAATCTACTTTTAAAAAGTAATGTCAATGTAAAACGCACCTTTTTGCGCGACATGAAAGGTTGTTGAACATATTACGCACCTCGACACTCTATCTCAAAAATTAACGTGATACATAGAGATAATGAAATAATTTAAAAACTCAATAATTCAATTACAGTACATTCGACTAATCTGAAACTTTGATACCTAATTTTTATCATCGGCACGAGTCTGCCTGCAAAATGTCAGCTCGCTAGCTTATTGGGAAATGGATTAAAAATCGATCCAAAGTTTTTCGGCACGCACGGCTCAGAAACCCCAAGTTAATATATAGGATTTAAAAACAAAAACAAAAATGTTTTTTTTTTACTATAAATCATTTATATGCGATAATAGCTTTAAGGATATTCATTATAATACGCAGGTAAAAACTATAAGAAAATACAAAATTCTAGTTATGTTTCGTAAAACATGTTTAATATAATGCGCACCGATCGTGAATAAATTTTTAAAAAGTATTGTCAGTATAATGCGCACCTTATTGCGAGACATGAAAGATTGTTGAACAGAATACGCACCATGTCACTCTATCTCAAAAAATAACGTGATACATAGAGATAGTAAAATAATTTTAAAACTCAATAATTCAAATACAGTACATTCTATTAATCTGAAACTTTGATTCCTAATTCTTATCATCGGCACGAGCCTGCCTGCACAATTTCAGCTCGCTAGCTTACGAGGAAATGGATTAAAAATCGATCAAAAGTTTCTTCGGCATGCATGGCTCAGACACCACAAGTTAAAATAAAGGATTTTAAAATGACCCCATTTCCGTCATGCTATCGAAATTTTGCGCATAGATTAGTGTCACCTAACAACGCATTGAATCAACATTTTCAGATCGATCGAATGTATCATTATTAAATGTATGCACTTTTAGTGTAGCTCTATATAAATGTATGGTAGCCGTCTGTTGTCTTTGACACCCACGTGTTGGCTGGGGTTCAGTCCAACCATCGTTGGCCACACACCATTACCCACCCGTCACCGTTTGACAGCAAGGGGAGTTCAATCACGTTAGGTCTGTAAATGTTTGTCGCACGGTGCATATTATTATGAGTATAATCGATACTTTTAGTTCTGTCTCATATATAAGGGATTTATAGCCAAAACCTTTGTTTTTACGGGTTGCTTATTTATGAGGTTGTTGCCTGCAGAAAATTGCGCTCCAATTCTGTAAATCTTTTCCGTCAACTCTCTCACACTTATCTTTTTTTTTTTTAAATCTTTCAAAGTTTACCTTTGTAACCATGTCTATAAATTGTTTAAACTAATTGTTGTAAGTATTATAGGGCAAGAAAGCTAACTTCATTAAAAAGGAAATTCATTAAGAATAACATTAAATTAATATAGAACTTTTTATCTTTTCAAAATATCTTTAATTTAATGCCTTTTTTAAAATCACAACACTCGTCCAATTTATAAATTCGGCACAATTTCTAAACGAAGAAGAAAGGGTTTTTAAAAAAACATATTAGGTAAGAGATGTTTTACGTAAATCTGCCACCACTGAAACATAAAGATTCATTTATTAAAGAAAGACGCGGCCGATGAAACACAGTTGCCCAACAGAAGCGCTGACCCACGTGAGTAAATATTAACCCCTCCCCCACCCCCTGCATCACCCACTCCCTATCCACTTACCCCCAGCAACACACGTGCAAGATATTCTTACGAAAATAAGGGAAACTAAGGATTTTAATTATTTTTGTGATTCCCGAAAATGTGCCAAGTTAGCTCCCCTTCAAACCCATCGTGACCGACACAGCGGGTTACCATTTCCCTTGTCTGTAGAGGGGGGGGGTGACTCTTAGCGAGTTTTTACTGTTTGGGATAATGGATGTAACATAAATATTGTTGTTCTTGATATTGACCAATTAAGGCCCTTTAAGTCAAATCTGATGATTCTCTACCCTGATTCTCCGGCAGTGTCTCTGTCTTTTTCTCCGTCTCTCTATCTTCTCTCTCTCCTTCTCCCCCTCTCTCTAACTTGCTCTCTCTCTCTCTCTCTCNTATATATATATATATATCTGTCTCACTGTCACAAACTCGCAATGCCCTGATTAATTTTACATACCGTTTCAGACTCCGTGTTTAGGTTTAAACTATTTGTTCTCCCATGACCAATCCTGGTCCAAACCTGCAGCATGTTATGATTGTGTTAGAATTCCTCGTCCTTTTAACCTTGTTATGATTGTGTTAGAATTCCTCGTCCTTTTAACCTTGTTATGATTGTGTTAGAATTCCTCGTCCATATTGCCTTGTTATGATTGTATATTAGAATTCTTCGTCTATTTTGCCTTTTTATGATTGTATATTTGAATTCCTCGTCCATTATGCCTTGTTATGATTGTGTTAGAATTCCTCGTCTTGTTATCATGGTGTTGTAATTCCTCGTCTTGTTATGATTTTGTTAGAATTCCTCGTCCATATTGCCTTGTTATGATTGTGTCTGATTCCTGCAATCTGAGGACTGTGTTTGATTTCATGAAAAAAAAATCTCGTTATGATTGTGTTTGTTTTCTGCCTTGTAATGATTGTGTATGATTACTGGCCCGTTTCCGCCTTGCTACGCTTCTGCTTAATCTCGAATATTTATTTCTCTCTCGCCGTGCCCTCGTCTTGTTGGGTCTGGGTTAACCTGGAGATGTTTTGCTTGTCAGGTAAAACTTTGTTGGGTTATTTTTTTCGCCTTGCTTTCATCTCGTGATGATTTTTTTTCTCGCATATCATGTTATAAAATAAGTTTTATACAAATCAACTGGACAAACAAAACACCAACCAGTTTTTGTCACATTTAGAATACACACACAAAATTAATGAATCTCAGAATTAGAATCTATTTATCTAGGACCACTAAATTTGTTTTGTTACAGCAATTTGAAACCCTGCAGTTTATTTTATAATATAAGAGCAATTATTTTTTTTATAACAAAAACATATATTTACAGATGTTAACAATTTACAAACATATATTTACAGATGTTAACAATTTACAAACATATATTTACAGATATTAACAATTTACGAATCTCCACAATCCACTTCTAGAATATAACGCATAACGCAATTTGTGTCCAAGTTATCCACCTTCCCGAAATTCAAAACCTAACCTGGACGCATACATCAGTTTAACTGTTAACCGGCCCACCCATTGACAACAAAAGCTTTGAGCCCCCTTCTCTAGTTTCCCCGGCCCTTCTCGCCTGTCGAGAGAAAATTGCAGGCGATTGCGGGAAAAGTGTTAAAATGGACACCCAGGACTGTTTGTTTTTAAAATTCTCTACCGCCTTTTTATTATTATTTTTTTTATCATTTCGCTGTGGGCCCCTTTTGCTGAAACACAAGCCTTCCTCCCTCCCTGGCAACACAACACAATTATTTACAAGAAAAGCAACATTTTGCTTTTGAGAGACATGAACCCAGCAATTAGTCAATGTTTGTATTTCCTGGCATTGGGACGTCAACATATTATTGTGATTATTATAAAAGAAAAGTTTGTTATTCTTTTTTGTCTTTTTAAAAGAAAATCTTCCGTTTTTCGTTCTTATAGCAACAATTAAATCTAGCTGCCTGTACGACCCTCTTTCAGCCACGTCTCTAATGAACCTACCCCCGGGGTGTATCGCGCTAATTAAAAACTACGTTAGGGGACACGATTTCAAACAGGTCTCAGCTATCCCCCCCCCCCCACCGAGCCATCTTTGACCAAGATATTGGCCCAATCAAATTTCTCGGGGGGAAGCAGGAAATGGAATATGAGAATACACGCGAGACACCGGCCACCAGGGCCATTGCGAGAAATACATGGGGAATTTGCACGTGCTAAGACGAGGGTCTTTGTTGATTGCATGTGCGAGTCATTCCCAGGACAAATACGGTTTGGAAGAATCCGGGCGATTGGGAACAAATACAATCCATTCAAAGAAGGGGGTGGGGTAGAGGGGGAGGCGCAGTTCTCTGAAGATGTGAGCCATGAGAGGACAAGGAATAATACACACGCAAAAAAATATGTTTGGCTTTTCGATACACAGACGTAATACTTTGTTTCAATGACACGAGCACACACGTGGTGTATACAATATAGAGGCTTAAATTAATCATTCACAAGAACTGATGACACGGGGATTCGGTGGCGAATCCTGTGAAAGAGATTCGAGTGGGGTTTTATGCGCTATAAGAGAGAAATAAATAGAATGTTTATTAATTTGATAAAATTTACGTTCAATAAAGAGCCAATGTTTTTTACACAACGCCCAATGCCCTACATTTTGAATTTGTTTATAAAAAAGCATGGAAATATCACAGTTGGCACGCGGCCCATCGCTTCTCCCAATACTGTCTCCACCTCTGGAAATCTACTATTGGGCAGAGGACGTGGATTTTTACATTTAGGAAACGAAGTGGACTTGTTAAAATAGCTCATAAATTAATAGAGCAGACGATCGTGCTCCAGGGACAACAATTTCAAGGGGTCGGTCGTGACTGGGACAACGATGCAAAAATTTGGCTTTTTGAAGGCGGCGATATGTTACGAGAAATACGGTCCGCGGGATGAGGGTGGGGATGGGGGCGAAGGGAAGGAGTCCCAGTACAAAAGGAACCAAACAGTTCGGGTATCCATTACTTAATGTCTGATTCACACTTTGTTTCCGTTATGGGAAGTAAAGCAAACGGAAGTCGGCAGAAAGAAAGCAAATAGAGGGTCAGAACAAAGAGGACCGCTCACCGGGAATAGTGCTGGGGACATTGTTGGAGAGCTGCTATCTCGAGCAATTGTGATGGGAAGATAGATTTGTTAAGCTGTTTGCTGAGCTGGCATATCGGTGTTTGTGAATTAGTGTGTTAGGCCGGGAATGTCAAGCATGTTTATGGTTGTTTAAACAAGCACATTTTTTGTTACGATCACGCAGTGATGACAAAAGAGATTTTATTAAATATTCAAGAATGTTGAGTCTATGTGTTCAATAACTTTTCTATAACACCACCATCCACTGTCCCAAGACTGCCCTCAGCCTCTCTCGCCCAGACAAACACAAAAATTACAATATATATACTATAATATATATATATTAGTGCGGAGTCCGAGAAAAGAATAAGTCAAAAGAATGTATAGATTACACTCATTTCCAACACAAACTGAAAGTGGAATATTTCAAGTTAATTCCAGAAAGTATGCAATGACTGTCAACACACAATTTTTAAAGGAAATAAATAAAAAGACCAACAGTGAAACGAGATAAAACTTCTAGGATTGGTTATCGAACTTACTTTTAACAAAAGGACGAAGTTATAGTTTTACTTTAGCGGTTCTCAATGTCCGCGGAATGACCCCCAACTCTATTACGAGACCGTGCCTTAAAGAGAGAGAGAGCTGTGAATTTCCAATTAGTCATTGAGTTTTGTTTATATTTTAAATGATAAACATGTATTTTAACATGAGCTCTGAGCAAAGGTCTGGTCTAATTTTCAGGTGATAAATAAAGAGGGGATGAAAGATTAAGCTCAGGAAAGAAGAAAATCCTAAATAGGTGATATTCCAATAGGAGGTTCTCTGCAAGCACTGCGAAATAAAGAAGCGATGAATGTACTGAATGATTTGGCCTGTACGGACTAACATGTAGGGTTAGATCTGAATCTACTTCAGTGTAAAAGGAAGTGTTGTTCCATTCCCACGAACAAACAAATAAAAATCCTTACGGAATTCATGTCTTAGATTTGATCGTGTAAATGGTTCTGTGAATAAAACAGGAAAACCAACACACTAACAACATTAAAAACTTTGAAAAAAATGCAAGACTTTACACAAACCATTGATAAGCATATGACACAAAAATCTTATTTACAGAATAAACGTCTTTAATGTAAAAGATAACAAAAAATCATATTCATCTTATCGATATTGGTTAGCATCAAACTTCTTACAGACGAAAGGTTGAAAAATTATAGTAATAGTAAGTATTACTTAAATTCAAACAACGTAATGCATCGTTTATATTGACTTTATAGAATAGTGATTAATTCTTGAATAGCGAAGTCCAAAGTGTGCTCGCCTCACAAGCTTTACATAGCCACCTTAAGCCACAATAAACAATGAATTTAAAGAATGACGATGGCTAAATAATGCAACGCTGATTTTGGAGAGAAGATGGACGCCGCCAGGTCTCCCAAGCCCCCAGAGAGTTCTAATGGAAACGAGTGCAATCCATTAGAATCCCCTACGACCACGAGGTCATGGGGACAAATATTAATTCTGGACGATCAGTCTGTGTTTATTGCTAGTCTATTGTTAGGCGAATGGATTCATATACATATATTAAGGCTGTTAACGATTAATTTATATTTAATCGTTAACTTTTGAAAAGTTAACGATTAATTAATCGTTAATTTAGACAAAAGTCGAAAATTGAAATAATTGACATCATAAATAACACTTAATTAAATGTACTTGTGGAAAACCGAACTATTACTGGAGAATCTCCTTTATATGAGATCTTTTAACCAACAACGCAAACAGACAAGTGCACTGACATGATTTGGGTCATGTAATGAGTGGGTCTTATTGACAATATAACCAGCCGAGCTGAACAATCGTTGACATAGCTTTAGATTGTATCAGCTGAAGTTTTGGTTTGCAGGTGATATGTAAGCGAAGTGTTAGAACCATGGTAGCAAGTAGCAATGTTCCCTTTAAGCCATGCGGCTGCACAGATATTTCTCCATCGCCCTTAATTCCTCCTTTGCGTGTAAGTGAGTAACACAACAAGAGTCTCGGAGATAAAGAATAATATTTTTGTGCCCGTCGTCTCCATGATACTGAACGAAACCAACAAAAAAAAAAAAAAAAAAAAAAAAAACCACAAAGCCTTAAATTTTGTTACGTTATATTTTATACAACTTCTAAAATTGTTTTCTGGATGTCGCCCGACTAGGGGGGCCGACCATAAATGTCGTCAAGCACCTAGGGGGGAGGGGTGGCCACACATTTGTGTCGATGTGGGACAAGGGGGAGAGGGAGTGAGAATTGTGACATCACGTCTAAATATGATAATTTTTTTAAAAAATCCACTTAAATATTCGATTTCTTACAATTTATTTTCCGACGTTTTACACGGTTTCACGCGTGTTACGGTATTAGAGTGCAAACTTAAACATAATTTATCCTAAAACGAAAGTAAAGTGATTTAAAACATGCTCATTTTCTAATAAAAAAATACAACTTTTAAGGGGGGTGCAGTTAAAACTTTGTAATGTCATATTGGAGGGGGGTCTACGTTTTTATAATGAAGTGTGACGAAGGGGGAAAAAATCGGCCAAAATCGCGTGACGTCATTATGGCGGCCCCTTATCTAAACTTTGTCATTTTAAGACATCTTTATAACTATATAAGCACCCACTTCCACACACTCGCAACATTTCAAATAAATGAGATAATTAAAGGTATCACCAATCTTTCATTTTAAAAAAAAATTGCTACATTACTGCCACAATGACAAGCGTCGGTCTTATTAAGCGAATTTTATTTTTTATTTTTTAGCTTGAGAACCCCCGAAGCAGTCATTTATTTTTTTCCTTTCTAAGTTTACATTTGCAGTCATTGATTTGAAACCTGTTTGTGACACTTACAAAAGCAATGAAACTTTTGAAGACACATTGATATCGCTGTAAGCAAACTATTACAAACTTGTTCTTTCATTTAAAAAAAAAAAATCCATTCCAACACAAAATAACAGCCACAAAATGAAGGGAGGGGGGGGATATTTTCAAGAGTTTTTTGCCATACTTTACGTAGTTGGGCTCCGGACATGTCGACATGACACAAATCTTCCGACGGCAGAACCGACATTTCAGGCCAAACATATTTGCCAGATTTCAATTTGCGTTTGTTTCTTACTGTTTGTATTTCCCTGGTTTGTTTACAATAACCCTAATCTATCCGAGATGTCAACCCTCCCCACCCCTGGAAACGTCCCCATCCCTCGACCCCTATCCCCCNCCCCCCCACTTCTCCCGGCCAAATTCCCGGTGATAATCGTTCCCCGAACACCGCATCGCTGGCAGCCTCGCTTTGACACATTCTTAGCGCTGGGTCGGCGACAAACAAGGACCGTAATTTGACAGTAAACTGACAGCTTTTGAGAGTTTAGTTCCCGTGATTAGTTGCCCGAATCTCGGGTCGCACTCCGTTTCCGAATCTCTCGAAAATTTGATACACTTGAAACTAAACTGTAAAACTGTGATAGATGCAACGTTCTGACGTCAGTTAAAGGCTGGTTCACACATAAAGCTTTTTTTTTTTAACACAACCCCCTGTAAGGTAAAAAAAAAAAAATCATTAAAACAAAAACAATTTGACTATTGTTGTATTGATGTGAGCGTAGAAAAGGACGGTAGGGCGGAATGGATCGCCATCTGGAAGAATATTGGGTGGGAGGGTATTAGGAAATTAGCAGATAAACTATCGGGTAACGGAAGTTGGAGGGTTTAACTATGCAGAAAGGTGGGATAGGTTTACGGAAGTCAGCAGCTATATTATAGAGAATCGTGGGATGGTTTTCGAGGATAAAAGAAATTGAAATGTGTGTCAGGAACACGCGATTTTAGCTTTAACTTAAGAAATATTAGTTACTGAAACTAAGAGTGGAGATTTGTAATGACGTGGATATGGATGAATATGGGAAACAATTAAATAGGAGTTTTAGTTGCGAATGAGTTTCTGTGTAAGTTTAAAAGGTCGTTTGAAAAAGTGGGATTACAAAGTGATATTTGGTTGAAAATAACACATTATAAGTCTCCTGGAGCTCTGGTTACAAGTTTTCGTGACGTAACCAGTTTTAGGGTGAAACGTTTGAAATTTTCGGTTTAATTGAAATCCTCCATGAGACGATTGAAAATAATATAATATAATATAATATAATATAATA
>MUZC01000071.1:87449-107018 GCA_002072015.1 Radix auricularia | reverse complement strand
CCCCCCCCCCATACAAGCGGTATTTTCTGTTTGAAAATGAGCGTGTTTAAACTATTTTTTTGTCAGTTAAATATGTTTTTAGTTTAAGGCTGCACTCTAATATCGTAACACGCGTGAAACTATGTAAAACTTCATTGAATACAGTGTCGGTAATCATATATTTAAGTGGAACTTTTATTTACAGTTGCGCCCCCCAACGGTGCGTGACGTCATTTGGAGGCGGTCCCTAAAAGGGCGGCATATAAAAGACCGCCCCGGGCGGCAAAAGCTCTAGCTACGCCACTGGGTATTTGATTCAGGTCCTACCAATCTCGTATTTCCTATAAAGTATTTAGAAATGTACTATTTTATCAGACACGCGTATGGGTGTGTCTTGTATGCACTTTGGACTCAAGTCCAAGTTAGGTAACTCTGGTTGGAATAGCTTTCTAGGGTTCGTATGCTAATCTCGAGTTTTGTCATTTTTATCTTTGTTTATTTTTTACTTTCAACAAGTTTTGATATTTTATTGTAATATTGAGACATCAAAAATTTTATATTGTTAATATACAATTATTTTTAACACATTTGATTAATCCAGGAAGCAGAAATCCATAAATCGGTCTCACTTGAGTGTTATCTTATAATCTTCTGAAAAATACAAACTGATTTTTTTTAAATTTAATGAACAGATTAATAATGTCGTTGTAGTGTGAATTGATTTACCGGAAGTCTCAATGAAAATTAGTCTGCATTTATTTCAGTCAATAAGTTGTCATTATCACAGATCACCTATATATGTAATTCTCCTCTTGTTTCAACCATGCCGGATACCAAGCAAGCTGTCTAACCCCACCGACCAATCAGCTGGCAAGAAAAGGTAGTGCAGATGGTGGAGGGTCATCGAGACCACGCCAACAATGCGTTCAATTGAGGTCAATTACATTTTTCTTTCAGAACAACAGAATAGCATGTATTTCGTTGTGTAGTGGTTATTACATTCGCCTTACACGCGCAAGGTCGTAGGTTCAAGCCCCAGCTAAGACATTACTTTTTTAATTTTTAAAAATGTTTGTGTTTTGTGCCCGTTCATTTCACACATTCTTTTCGAACATGACTTCGCAACACGACTGGAAGCTTTGTTTCTCGACATTTGCACAATAACTTCGTGCTCTCCGTTGTGTTCATTGACAGAAAAGTAGTGACTCACTCTCCTCAACAATAACTTTCATAAAATGGCCCCCCGTCACTAAATCATTAGCGGCGTATGCTACGACACCGGTCGGCTAGTAGCGGATAAAAGAGATGCCCCAAATCTTGGCGATTATCGCACTTCAAACTACTCAACAAAAAAAAATCAGGTAAAAAAAAATAAAAGCACAGGGTTATAATAAATGTCCCCCAAACTCAAACAATAGATTTGCACTCCTGTATTTTGTAGATCTGAATGGTAAAAAAAAAGAATTGTTTAATTTTTTCTTTCAAAATATTTCACACAAAAAATAGGAAGGAAGAAGTTAATATTTGATGACGAAAAGATTTCTTTTTAAGCCGAATTTCTAAAGGGAAAAGAAAGAACCAATGGAAATGCTGGAAAACAAAGGACCAATGGATATGTTTGAAAAGAAAGGACCAATGGATATGTTTGAAAAGAAAGGATCAATGGATATGTTTAAACAGAAAGGACCAATGGATATGTTTGAAAAGAAAGGATCAATGGATATTTTTTAAAAAGAAAGGATCAATGGATATGTTTGAAAGGAGAAGAAAAATGAATGCTGAGCATCAAACAAATTCTGATTCTTCTTCCAATGAGATCAGGAGACCATAAATGAAACAGAAGATTTATTAGCGAAGCTATTTCTTTCTAGCCTCACTTGAAAATATTTGATATTGCTGTTATCCCATGAGGCGTAACTGGGTTTTTGACGCCCTATAAGGATACTTTATTTTTGGAACCCTTTATTCAAATGAAAATTTAAAAATTAGAGAATGTGTTGCGCTCTTTTGAATTGGCGCAGGCCGGCGCCTTTAGCAACTGCTCCAATGCCAAGCCGTTGGTTGTTACGCCCCTGGGTGTCCAGTGACATTCGAATAAACATATTTTAATACCAAGTAAAGACGAAAGTAAATTAACAATAAGCTATCAATGCTTAAGATTCCTTTTAGAATACTTCATTGACATACTTTGTATCCTAAATTATATAAATGTACTTTTTTTTTCAACTATATGGCTATACAAATACTTCAAATAGCTGTTATATTTTGTCAGTGAGAAAGAACACGTTGTCTTAAATAACTTGTTATTGTCAACATCTGATGTACATTACAATTAATTTGTGTCAACATCTGATGACCTTGATGTACATACCAATTTGTTTCCATTTAATCGCTTCTTCACAAAGCACTTAAACAAATATATTTTATCAATGGCTTTGTTCTTGAGAAAATTTAGGTGACGAAATAAGAATTATTAATTTCTTTTAAACTCTTTTGAAATTTAAATACAATACTGTGGGACATAATACAATTAACTTGTGTTACTTAAAGGAAAGCCAATGTAATAACTTAAACCTTCGTTTACAAAAAAATAAATTAGAACAAAAGTGTACATTTATAATAGTATTTTTTTAATTCTTATATAAACTATGACATTAATATATTATGGTTAATTTATATAAATATGTATATTTAGCCACAATGTTGTAAGTTTCCCTACAAAGTTTATTTTGTAAGTGGTTTGGCTAAGATCAAAGTGTAGCACAAAAAAAAAAAGAAAAAAAAACAAAAAAAAACATCGATCTCTATGTCTGGGGATACACTTAACTCAGAAAGACTAATAGATAAAAACACCTTTCTTATTCCTTGTGCAAACACATAAAAGTTTTCTTTATTTCCGTCCGGTAACCAGGCGTGGAACGGGCTGCCTGAAGAAACCACGAAAGCCAACCCTTTATCATCATTTAAAACTCTACTAAGAATAAAGGACTGAACACTTTATCAAACAAAGACAGTGAAATCCAAATAATCTAAATTATAAAAAATCCATTATCCTATTTTCGATTGTTAATGATTTATAAGATTGGTAACTTGAATGAAGAAACTAAATTATGATAGTTAAAATTGACTTTTTGCTATCATTATAATGGAGATAACCCTTCACAATTAAATGACTTTTTATGATTGATGAAAATGAGGCCCAACATTTGATACCCTTTTTTACCCTCAAGGATTATTTTTTAGAGAACAATTTCTAGTTCCAGTCCTTGACGATGAAAAACTTAGGTGCAGTAAAGTAGTTACCGCACGCAAACATCAGGACCAGTGAAGACAGGTGATAATTCTTCTCAAATGTGGTAAGACAAGTGTATCCTATAACTAACAGAATTCTTACCATATGTTTAGGGTTGTATATGCCAAGTAGGAGATCAGAGTCACTACCTCGTCTGTACTGTGAAAATAGTGCACAGGGCCCTGGTGCAATAAAAAAAAATTATGTTAAGCCTGGTCCCTTTTTGGACTCAGGACGTGTTAGCGCATTTTCGTATTATGTATCAGTACTTATGTTAGATATCAGCATTATGTAGTTATCAGTAATTGTGTTTAGATTTTAGACATATTTTTATGAATTTTCTTGTGTAATGAATATACCTGAAATTTTTTTTATTTAAAAGTCATTTCTTTACATTTTAAAATTTTGTATGGAAAATGAGGTCATATGGCACTTCCAGGAGCTCTACTGCCACTACAAGAGGTCGGATCGAGTAACTGAGTGTTGATGCACAAATGGCAGGTCAGGACATACAAAAAACATATATACATCATGGGTCTAGGACTTATGGATGCTGAGATCTAGGGTGATGACAGACAGACGGACGGACAGACGGACAAAACGGATACAATAGCGCATTTCATTCTTCTCGAAAATGCGCTAAAAAAAAAACTCTGCCGGTCTGTTGATATAATTTAAACATTCATATATAAACATTCATTATTATGATATAAACAATCCTATCTATAATATAAACATTCATATTTATGATATAATCATTCATATCTATAATATAAACATTCATATCTATAATACAAACATTCATATCTATGCTTGCACACCTTTAAGAAAAAAAAAATTAAATCAAAGACCTTTAATTCAAAAAATTCCTTTTTAAAAAATTAAAAAAAAAAAAATAACAACAATGAAAACCCACCTCTTGATTTTTTACAAGAAAAAACGTACCCCATCCTCCCCACTGTGGTGGAGGGAGTAGTGAGGTGGGGCTCATCCAGGGTGTTGGTATGTCAAAGCCCAGTTTGCTTTATGTCATTTAAAACAAAAGAAAACGCCTCTTTCATGCCCAAAATTTTTAAAGCTCTCTCTGGTGCGGCTGTTTCTTTTCTTTTTTTCTTTCTAATGTATATTATTGTTGTTTGTTGGGCCTGTTTTATTATTGATATTGTAAGTTAACTTTTTTTTTTCCATTAAGTAGGTTTGCAAATTTAAGGTATTTCATCGTATTTCGCAATTTCTTTTGAGATGAAAAATATGTTTTTATTACTTTTTTTGTTTTTTATTTTTTTATTTGCATAAAACAATACAGTGTAAATTTTAGCTTTTGGTGTTACCCGCCCCCCCCCTGATGGTGTCACCCGGAAGGGGGGCCGCCACTGGCTCAGAATATACGATAGATCAAGGGCGGGGACAAAAGTGATTTCTCAGTGGGGCTTGTGTGTTTTTTTAGGAGTTGCCCCATTTCGGATTTCGATAACGATGAATTGCGTAACTTAAATGATTTTTTTATTTGTCAAGAAGTTTAAGTTAACTGCCGCCATCATCTGTACGATCTCTCTGAGTTAATATACAAAAATCTACCCAAACATACAATTACAGGACTAGTAAAAACAATTTGCTTTCATTCATCGCGATCCTGATTGTATTTCGTTTTTAGCTGAGTACCGTTGTTTCATTACAGGTGAAAACGTATCCCACGTGACAAGGGGCAGGCACCACGGACAGCCAACCGTCACAAAGACCGCCGCCTGGAGCTGGTGATCGAACGGTCTCCTCAAATATTCCCTCCCATGTGTACGGAAGTCGCCTCATTAAGGCACCACTCAGGCCAGCAAACAACGAGGAGTCGAGTTTTCTTTGCAGCCTCACAAACGGCTCGCCACCTACCGGAAATGGCCACCGAGGAAGTCATGCTCACGCGCCGGGGGGCTCCGACCTTGAAAATGTTTTCTGCCCTTCCTGAATGGAGCGTGAATTTTTACACGGCAGTGGTCAGATCTCGAGGAGAGGGCGAGCTTCACTCTATCCTCTGGACAGTTCGCTCGAGTGCCAGCAGGTTTCATCAACACCCCCCACCACCCCGCGTCGCCACCCCCACCCNCCAAAAATAATTTTAAAAATAATAATAAATAAAATAATAATAAAAATACAAACTGTAATAAGATTGTTTTTCTTAAACTTTTCTAACACCAAAACCATTTAGAGTTCGTTACTGCATATCCCCCCTTCAAACCCTCTTTTCTTTAATTATTTTCTTTTATTAACATTCCCACACCTCGATGATGCTATGGTTATTAACTGCACAGATGAATGTCTAAAGAAGAGAAAGAAATTATTGTCGATTTATTCAGAGTTTATTTCGAGATGGTTTCAGTCAACTTGAATGTAACACACAAAAAAAGACAGTTTTTAATAATTTGATGTCATCGATTAATTTCAAAATATCTTTTTTTTTAATTTAAAAATTCTAAATAAGGGATTTGTTTTATTTTCTCCAAAAAGGACTTGAAATAACAACAACATAAAAACATTAATAGTTTCAGGTACAATTTTATTTGTATCGCCTATTAAGTATGTAACACTAATTTTTACCATTTTTAACTCCCCCCCCCCTTTCCGTCACAAACTGTCACAAATCTCATGGACCGCCCCCCCCCCTAAAGTACGTCACATTTTCGAACCAAAAATTTTTTAATAACAGAATAATTAGCATTTATTATAAAACACCGTGACGTCACTTAGGGCCGACAACCCCTCGGCCCTGTCAAAAACTGTTACACTTTCTTACACCCCTTCCTCCCCCCACCCCCTCTGGAGCGTGACGGCGCCTTTTTCACTACGGGCGGAAACTGAAAATATATGTTTACATTTATAATACTTTTAATAAATAAAGATTTAAAATTTAAATAAAAATTGTTAAACAAATTAAAACTAATCAAATGTATCAATTTCTTTTATTTCTTCTTATTCTTTCTTTGCTACTAATTAAAACCTAAGACTCCATGTTAATGGGCGAACATTACGATGTTGGCAATGACATGACGACTTCGTGGTTGTTTTTTTTTGTTTTGTTTTTTTTTAATCTAATATTTTACTTTCAGAGCAATTACTTCTTTTAAAACCATTACTCATTGCTAATTGTAGTACAGCTGTTTTGAAAAAATGGTTTCCTTACAAGAAAACATTGTTGACCTTTATTTCATCCTAATTTTTTTTTAAAAAAAGATAAATATGTAATAAAACATTCTATGAACCTCTTAACTTAATGGTCAGTTGAAAAGTTTGAAAAATAGAAATACAGTTTTCAAATAAGATGAGCGCTCTCATTTATCGGAACAATCTCAGACTTCTATTCACATCTGGTATTTTAGCTCTACAGCCCCAGGTCATCCCATTGTTTGAACGCGATTAATTAGTTCCTACCCTCTCTCCACTTGGTCATCGCCCCCTCACACCCCACCCCTGACCGACAACCCCCCTCCCACCCTAATGAGTGCTAACACCTACGGCTGGGGAACTTCCGCCTTAAACGAAAAACCGATTTTTATCACAGATCGGACGGATCAGTAGCGCCCCTTTATTTCCCTTATTTGCCAATATTGAGAAGATAAATTGGACAAATAGCCTGTCGTGGTCCAAACCCGTCAATGAATTCACACCGGTGTCTGATTTCGGGTTGTCCTCGACCAGTCATTCGGACTCCAAACAAATGGAGTTGTCCGCCCTGGCCCTCCGGTGCGCCGACGCCGATAATACACAAAAGAAAGCACGCGACATTCGGCTCGGTGTTTAATTAAATATCAAATGGCTTCGTGACATTCTGCTTCCAACCTCCGGACAAATTAGGTCGTGGGATTGTGTTTGGAATAGAGCTGTGGTAGATTCTTTGTTTTATCTTTACAAAGTTGGTTTCTCTAGCTTCTGGCATACATGTCCAGTTTTGTTGACCTATGGATCAGTCGGTCACTAGAATTGTGGAGGGAAATATCAGTCGTCACTAACATACTTTTGGTGGAGAGAAGGGGCGGAAATGTACATGACTATTGACCATTGCAACTATATGTGTGACTTGGACCAACTGTCACGGTTAGTAACTATGACTGGCTGAGACTATAAGTGACTAGCTGTGACTATAAGTCACTGGTTGTGACTATAAGTGACTAGCTTTGACTGTAAGTGACTGGCTGTGACTATAAGTGACTGGTTGTGACCATAAGTGACTGGCTGTGACTATAAGTGACTGGTTGTGACTATAAGTGACTGGTTGTGACCATAAGTGACTGGCTGTGACTATAAGTGACTGGATGTGACTATAAGTGACTGGCTGTGACTATAAGTGACAGGATGTGACTATAAGTGACTGGCTGTGACTTTAAGTGACTGGCTTGACTATAAGTGACTGGATGTGACTATAAGTGACTGGCTGTGACTATAAGTGACTGGCTGTGACTATAAGTGACTGGCTGTGACTATAAGTGACTGGCTGTGACTTTAAGTGACTGGCTTGACTATAAGTGACTGGATGTGACTATAAGTGCTTAGCTGTGACTATAAGTGACTGGCTTGACTATAAGTGACTGGCTTGACTATAAGTGACTGGCTGTGACTATAAGTGACTGGCTGTGACTATAAGTGCTTAGCTGTGACTATAAGTGACTGGCTGTGACTATAAGTGGCTGACTGTGACTTTAAGTGGCTGACTGTGACTATAAGTGACTGGCTGTGACTATAAGTGACTGGCTGTGACTATAAGTGACTGGCTGTGACTATAAGTGACTGGCTTGACTATAAGTGACTGGCTTGACTATAAGTGACTGGCTGTGACTATAAGTGACTGGCTTGACTATAAGTGACTGGCTGTGACTATAAGTGACTGGCGGTGACTGTAAGTGACCGTAACTAATAGTGCGCCATGACGTTAAGATGCATTAACGTTGTAGTTGTTG
This sequence comes from Radix auricularia, assembly GCA_002072015.1. Taxonomy (NCBI): domain Eukaryota; kingdom Metazoa; phylum Mollusca; class Gastropoda; family Lymnaeidae; genus Radix; species Radix auricularia. The sequence continues at coordinate 98,804 of MUZC01000071.1, read as the reverse complement.
TTTTGTTGTAGTTTTTTTTTTCCTTATTATTTGTTTTACCTTCTATGGACACCGAATATGCTTTTGAAACCATTAAGGTTATCAAATATGACAATTTTAAAACCAAAGAGAAAAAACACTGTAAAATCACTTGTTTAAGAAATCTGTTTCTAGAAAAACTGTAATTTTAGATCTTTTTCGTTAATTGTATCCCATTAAAACTATGAAATTATTATTTAAAGCGAGTTAATTAGGAATAATACTTGTAACAATTTTGTCTTTCAATTAAGATACAAGGAATTTTATCATGATAAAGAACAACAGAAAATTTGTGGACCATAATTAAAATGGCCCAATTTAATACAGATCTGTCCCGCCTAGAGTCACGAAATCAAATTACCGGACCCTTTTGTACCAGTCGTCTTAGATAACAGATTGATGACGTAGATATTATCCCAAAAAAGCGTTCTCTGGCATTCCTAAATATAATATTTAACTTAACGTTTGAAAATACCCAGGGATTCTATAGAGCCGGTGTGACACAGCACATAGAGTTGTGAGCTAACTGTCTCAAAAAGGAGAAGAAAATAAGTGTTGTGAAACTATTTCCTTCAGAGGTTTGGAAGCTGTGTACTTCTTAACTATCATACAGAATGGGACTGCATAAAGCTTTTTAATTATAAAAAAAAAATAATAAAACATAAAAAAAAGAAAAAAAAAAAAAAAAAAAAAAAAAAAAAACGTACACAAACTATTTGTGTAAGAAGACAATAAATCCAGTGTCCTTGTTTGTTTTTGGTTTTCATTTTTTCATTTTTTATCATATAATATGTTTTAAGACTTATGCAAGTAATTATTATATGTTATTGTACTGACGAAGGCATTAGCCAAAACGTCACGTCTACTGTTATTAGTATCAGTTCATCAATAAAGCTTAAATTTGTTGTCTTCTGACACAATTAGTTGGTTTTTTTTCTTGTTAACTAGAATCATTTTTGTTTTGTTTTGTTTTTATGAAAAAAAACACACCAAAACACCATGAGAAACCTTATGTTACTCTACATTAATTGATTTTTGTTAAAATGTCAATAATTGGAAGATATAAAAGTGTGTGCAATGTAAAATGAATTTTACAATTTAGGGACGGAAAACAAAATGGGCTAAAAGATTCATTTACAACAGAAGAAATTAATTAATACATTTCGTATTTTGGATTTAAACATTCATGAAATAAATGAATTTATGTAAAATATTTACTTGTAATTTATGTTTATATTTTTAAAAATTCTTTATAGAAAAAGACAGCGCTATCGCGTTAATGAAAATTGTTGGTTACCGTTAGAAAACTACTGTGTACTCCGTATCTCATTATAATTTGATTTCTATGTTGTTGTTGTTGTTTTCTACAAAACACTCAATAATTTCCAATTTATCAAGCATTTATCAATGTGTATATCAATTATATGAAGAACGTTAAGACACGGTGTATTTTACTGACGTTAGAAAACGATGTTGCAATTAATGTAAAAGCGGTTGAGATTTTTACGCTTGATCTTCGGGCAGGAGTTGCCACTATGGCAGGGATGTCCAAACTTTTTGCATGACGGGCCATATTCCTTAATGCAAAGATATTCGCGGGCCGGGTTAAACTGAGATGTTGAATGCAGAAAGTGGTGAGGTCAGGCTCAATATTCGCGGGCCGGGTTAAACTGAGATGTTGAATGCAGTAAGTGGTGAGGTCAGGCTCAATGCCACGGTTTTGATGTGCATGATATCACGTTGTTGAGAGTCACTTATTCTCGTCCTCACACAGATCTTGTTAAAATTCATAACTGAAAATGCCTGCTTACATAAGTATGTCGAGCCAAACAAGCTAAGCATTTTTTAAAAAAACAAATGGTCGAATTCCTTTTAATCTCCCTTTAACCATGAAGCTCACTCTAAAAGTCAAATAGAAGAAATTGTCTGCTGCGACATTCAGCATCAGTTTGCAACTCAATGAATTCCCGCTGCAGATAGCCGCAGTATTATCAAAATCTACAGAGAAATATGAAGATTTTTAACAAACACAGCCATGTTTATCTTTTCAATAGTTATTAAGTCATGAAAGGGTCCTTGAAATTCATCAGCCAAGGATGTGATATCTGCATCACACCTATGCATTTGCCAATTGAAGCTTATTTCTGGTAAACTTGTCATGATTTCCTGCAGTGAGTGGAAATGTGTGGTATTCGGCTGCATTTGATAAAGTTCCCTTTGAAAAAGTTGCAGCTTGTTCCCAAAGTCCTTGATATGTGAATATAATTGGCTTACCACTGCAATGTGCCATTGGAGAATTGTGTTAAAAAGGTTTATATGTCTTTTCACATCAACCGAAAAAGCAAAATATACAAGACAAGCAGCATCAGATAGTTCTGGAAATGGTTTTTCCTTATCTTCAATTTACTGCCCAATTTCTTTTTTAATGTGTAGACGCGCTGAAGTGCTGTCCCCCGACTAAACCATCTTATATCATTGTCATTGTCATTTTTGTATTCTCTCTGGGTGTCAAGAAGACACTGCTAAAACTGGCTGTGAAACAGGGTTTTAGAGCGAATTGAGATCATATCCTTTATCACTTGCTCAAGGACACGATCACATGAAAGGTGTTAAGCACAAAGAACTTATTTATGAATGATACTGTGAAGTTTAAAAACTTTGCCAGCCTGACTAAGCTGACTTTGTAACAGACACGTTTTGCTTGTCAACTGTGCTCACGAGTCATGGCGATAGCCATCAGTAATAAATAAATATATTGTTTACTTGGTAATTTAACGTCACAGACAGCAGAACAAACAGAACACAAGTCTAGTAATTGGTAAACAATACAATGTTATCGACTTTTGCCTCCGTTTTGCCATCAAAACGGTAAAACGTGTCGACTTTTCTTATATTTAATGTTGTTAAAAAATAATACATTAGTTTATTAATTATTTCATATGAGGCCGCGGGCCAGTAAAAAAAGGCTTCGCGGGCCGGTTTTGGCCCGCGGGCCGAACTTTGGACATCCCTGCACTACGGCCAAAGCAAGAACTCAAGGGGCACAACCGACTTTATAATAGATGTTACAGTCGGACCTAAATTATCTTTCCAAACAAAGCGTACTTTCTAATGCAGTGATTCTCAAACTTTTTAGTAAGACGGACCGACAGAAGTTTTTCCATTGCATCAGGAACCTATGTACTATTTTCTCTGTACAGACGTGGTAGCGACATGAACCTTACATGGCCCACAGCTCTAAAACATTTGGTATGAATTCGGTAAAAACCATAAGCTACATGTCATCCAACGGTTTTGAAAAGAATAATCACTTGTCTTCATTGTCTTTGGTTGTCACTACTTTAGTTTAACTTACAATATTCTTCATCGTTTACGACTGTAACAATAAATTGCTTTCTAAAAGTGTTGCTTGAGAATAAAACGTTTAAGTTTTTAGAAAAGCGGGGGGGGGGGGGGGGGGTGCTATTTGGTGTTGACCGATCAATGCGAAATTCATTGCATTTCATTTTCATTGTATCCCTTACTAAGAGGGATCGAAGTCATGTGGCGTGCCACATACCAAAATAGAAGAACATTACTAATTTACTTGCACGTATGAAAATAAGTTTAAGATATATATAATTTAATCTTAATATACTAACATAATAGCTTCTGTTAGTATAAATAAATTATATATTTAAAGTGTATTTTTAATTGAAATACTTCTTTAAAATATAAGTTTAAGTTATTGAAAAGAATTCTTTAGTAACACAACATAATTATAATATATCTAATATAGTCTCATAGTATTGTAAGTAAAATTTCAAAATAAATTAACAATTCTTATCTTGTCTCATAAATTTTCTCAATAACAACGCAATTGATGAAATACATTTGTACCGGTGCTTCGTGGTGCAGCAATTACGTGCAAATAAATTGAAATGTACATCAGATGTTGACCATAACAATTTATTTTAAGATTAAGTCTTTAGTGTTCTTTCTCACTGACAAAATATAATGCATATTTGTACAATCATATAGTTGAAAATATCATTGTATTATTTATTTATAACTTGTTGCAAATTATGTCATCCAACAATTTTTTAAAGAATAATCTTGATCCCTGATGCCTTACTTCTGTTCATTTACGATCATCTTCACTTTGTGTTAGAATATGTTGAAAAACATTAGATAGAACATCGCTGGAACTAACAAAGTGAGATATTGAGATACTGTCATCATCCACGCATACAAACCCGAATGGAGTATATGAAGAGCGATATTTGCAAGTGAAAAATAGTTTCTCTACTAAAGCTTTAGTTTCATGTTTGTTTCTATCAGCTTACTGTAAGGAAGATTCACAATGTGTTTTTGATGTTCAGCTTTCAGGTTACTTCTCTTTACGAACATGGCCATCTGGTCTTCTCTTCTCTATACATAAAGAAGGTTTCATATGATCAATCTTTTCGTTAATAAAAATCAACTCCAATCTTCTCTATTGTATTTGAAGTTGTGAAAACAAAAATAAATTTTAAAATTATTTTTTTTACATTTTATAACACACAAATCTATTGTTTGAGTTTAGGGGACATATCTATAATAAATCTGAACTTTTTTTTTTTTTTTTTTGGTCCTGCTCTTTTTTGATATGATTGAAGTGAACTAATGACATACATCAGGGGCATCTGTTTCATCTCTCATGATCTGTGATTATGACTAATCATTGAAATTAATGCAGACTTATATGTATTAAGACTTTAAGGCTGTATGGAAAAAAAAACAACAACAAAAAAAAAAACACTATTTCTTAAATAATTAAATTTTTTAAAAGATATTTATGAAATTCACTTAAGTTTACTAAATATTACATGAAAGTCAATATAAATCAGGGTACAGGTCCGCGAACCACCAATTTCAGTAGCCTTGTTTAATAGATTCTTTCAATGGTGTTATTCGGACTTGGTACAATGTCAGTGATTCTCAAATATTTGTCAAATGTTTCTTTAATCAATGAGTTCATGTTCTTGTAAAAAAGTTGAAGAATTTTTTTTAAGGAGAATACTTCTTGTCCTCACGTTCGTTCTGGTGCCCATCCTCTTGTGTAATATGGGTTTTTAACATACTTTATCTTGTCCTCACGTTCGTTTTGATGACCAATGATGTTCATAGGGGGGGGGGGGTTGCGGTGGGGCGGGCCGTCCCGGGTGACACTATCAGGAGGGTGACCAAAAAATGTAAATTCTGCATATTTCCGTTATTTGGCACTGGAAAAATAGGAGGAGTTCTATGGGTTGAGTCGTGAGGCGGTGACACCATGAGCTACCGCCCAAGGTGACACCATGAGCTACCGCCCCAGGTGACACCATGAGCTACCGCCCCGGGTGACACCATGAGCTACCGCCCCGTGTGACAACAACCCTAGTGACTCCTCTGTTGATGAATTAATAATTAAAATGATCCTAGCAAAAATGAAATTGAATAAACTAAATTGAATCACCGTGCTTCCTTTACAATTAAAAACGATGCCGAGCTCTTTATATATATGAGATTATAGTTAATGTAATCATTTATGATTAATGCACTTATACTGGTACTGATTGTCAAGAAATTATTCGATTAATTGGGGAAAAAATAATCGATTAATTTCAATGTTACATAACGTATATATAGATCACGTTAAATCGCGATTCTTTCTTTCACGGAATCGTTTAAGTCGCCGTAATTTCAGGGCTCCCAAATTTTGTGATGTAACACAGCAAACTCATTCTGCTATGCAAGAAATAAGGAAGAAAGACATGTTTGTTTACGTAAGCACGTGTAAATAAATAATTATAATTCGAGGGGAAAATATAATTCAGATTTAAACGAGTTTTAATCGATCAAATTAATTTTAATCGAATAAAAATTTTAACGGTCAATAAGTTATTAATGGTTAATTTTCGCAGCCTAATTTAATAAAAGGTTTAAACATGTTTGCTATTCAGCTTGTTTAAAACCTCCTTTAGAATAGATAACTCATCTACTGTGTCATAGGATAACATTCTCTGCTTTACTTCCCTTGGTTTATGAACTAAAGTTTTTAATAGAAATGTAATGATTTCCGATATTTGCCTGTAGTAACCAGCAGAAACGAACTTAAATTTTTGGAACAGAAGGCCCACACACACATTATCAATGGCTTCAGTTCAAATATGTAGCAAAGGAAAGTGAGGGTAAGAGGTGTTCAACCAGTCTGGAGGAGGAGGTGTTCAACCAGTCTGGAGGAGGAGGTGTTCAACCAGTCTGGGGGAGGAGGTGTTCAACCAGGCTAGGGGAAGAGGTGTTCAACCAGTCTGGAGGAGGAGGTGTTAAACCAGGCTGGGGGAGGAGGTGTTATTTCAGTCTGGGGGAGGAGGTGTTCAACCAGGCTAGGGGAGGAGGTGTTCAACCAGTCTGGGGGAGGAGGTGTTCAACCAGTCTGGGGGAGGAGGTGTTCAACCAGGCTGGGGGAGGAGGTGTTCAACCAGTCTGGGGGAGGAGGTGTTCAACCAGGCTGGGGGAAGAGGTGTTCAACCAGTCTGGGGGAGGAGGTGTTCAACCAGTCTGGGGGAGGAGGTGGTCAACCAGTCTGGGGGAGGAGGTGTTCAACCAGGCTGGGGGATGAGGTTTTCAACCAGTCTGGGGGAGGAGGAGTTCAACCAGTCTGGGGGAGGAGGTGTTCTTTCAGTCTGGGGGAGGAGGTGTTCTTTCAGTCTGGGGGAGGAGGTGTTCTTTCAGTCTGGGGGAGGAGGTGTTCATTCAGTCTGGGGGAGGAGGTGTTCAACCAGTCTGCGGGAGGAGGTGTTCAATCAGGCTAGTGGAGGAGGTGTTCAACCAGTCTGGGTGAGGAGGTGTTCAACCAGTCTGGGGGAGGAGGTGTTCAACCAGTCTGTGGGAGGAGGTGTTCAACCAGTCTGTGGGAGGAGGTGTTCAACCAGTCCAGGGGAGGAGGTGTTCAACCAGTCTGTGGGAGGAGGTGTTCAACCAGTCTAGGGGAGGTGTTCAACCAGTCTAGGGGAGGAGGTGTTCAACCAGTCTAGGGGAGGAGGTGTTCAACCAGTCTAGGGGAGGTGTTCAACCAGTCTGGGGGAGGAGGTGTTCAACCAGTCTAGGGGAGGTGTTCAACCAGTCTAGGGAAGGAGGTGTTCAACCAGTCTAGGGGAGGAGGTGTTCAACCAGTCTGGGGGAGGTGTTCAACCAGTCTGGGGGAGGAGGTGTTCAACCAGTCTAGGGGAGGAGGTGTTCAACCAGTCTGACTGTTTAAAATCTTCAATAAGACAAGCGTTATTTTAGCCTACTGCTCAATTTCTTGTTTATACTTCTGTATAGAAAGTTGCGGAATGCGACATCATTATACGACAGGGGGTGCAACTCTTAGCTACGGTACTTCTCAGAGAGTATTTGCAAATTAAAAAGTTGATCATTATGTAACGGAGAGTGGGGGGAATAGTGACATCATGGAGATTTTAGACCAATTTAGACACAAATTGTTGGACATATCGAATATTACAACTAAAACATTAAAACACAGTCAAACCCACGAAAAGATGCTGTGGTTTATGAATTATTGCCCTTGCTTCATCAGGATACTGTGTTACTTACATGATGACCTCAAGTATCTTCTTTATGTTCTAGCCATTTTTGAATTCTTAAAATGTGAGCGGTATATGGCGTGGGAATGGGTGGGTGTTGTTCTTATTATTGTCACATTGCCTGTCTACGCCCCTGTCAGCACGGACCTGTATTGAACACGGCATTGAGTTGATGTGGGGCGGGTTACCTATGCCTGTGTGTTGCTGGAGGTTGCTGAATCATAGTTCTCACCTATGCTCTATGTGACCGTATTTACCATAGCCGGCAAGTCTCCTCAAACTGACTTGAAGGGGGTCTAGGAGACATCAACGATCAAATCTTTAAAAACTTCACTTTACACATATAAAACTGACACCTAATGTCATTTTTTATGTAAAGCTGGCACTTAATATTAAATACATATATTATGATTTCATAGACCTATTATATAGAGAAATTGTCAGCGTCAATTCCACGACCCACAAACGTGACCTATACCAAATCACGTAGTAACAGCCACGCTGTTAGTCTATGCACTAAATACTTTCAATAAATAATAAAGTTAAAAACAAGACAGGCGTGTGATACACATTGATCTAAGTTTTAGTCGTTTACTCTTGTCAGTTGTGACTGATGTTGAGTAATGTTACAGACCAACAATTTCCCAGCGTGTGTCAACATGAGAAATGGACACATGCTGACAGGGTCTTTAAATGATGTGGTCAATTATAGGTCCAACCTTTAAATAATGGAGAATATAATACTTTATTTAATGACTAAAACTTTTGACGTTAAATTATTTTAGAACTCAGTAAGTTAGTTGTACTAGTAACTTGATCTTTACCCACTATTATTGTTGACCAAAGTTCAAGACGTTTTTGTTTTAAAGTCTACCAGTCCATTGATGGCTTACTTGTTCAATCACGTATCCAGTAATAGTGAGAATATTTTTAATATTTTTTTTTTTTTTTAATTTTCAATGATGTTACAAGAAAAAATATTCATTTAAATCAATATAATTCAGTCCCGCCTCATTTTAAAATTGTGATATTTTTATAATAAATTATTTACCATTTAAAACATTGTAGCCATGCATAGTTTGCCAAATTTTTATTTTTATTATTATTATTAATTAAAAGTCAATCATTGTTTTGTTTTTGTCCTAATTCAAACTACCGTCAGACTTATGTCACCAAGACTTGAATCAAAATGACAATTGAAATTGTTTTCATTTTTTCATGCCTTTAATTTTTTTAACGACCTGTCATGTTTCTGTCGAGCGAATCTGAAAGTGGGACACCTATGTGATGGAGAGGCCGCGAAGATATAAAAGAAAATCTGGACTTACCTTCGAATGAGATTGATACACATTTGGAAGCTAAATATTTCAATTATATGTATTCAAATTATGGAATTTTGAAAGACAACAAATGTTTTACAAATCTCACTATCGATTTTTGTTTATGTGTATGTACACACCAGAACTGGTGCGTCTTTTTCTTAATAGTCAATGTGTGTGCGTGCGTGTGCGTGCGTGCGTGTGTGTGTGTGTGCGTGCGCGCGCGCGCACTTTTAAAAAATTACATTGAAAGCCTCCACTCTTTAAGAAGCCCATCAGTGGCATTAATCCTGTAAATAACGTTGTTTATCTAATCAAATAGCGCAGACTCAAACATCCATTAACTAAGAGATTTTAGGTCATATGTAGAAAAGGCACGGATTTGTTTATTGGGTTTTGTAAAAGAATATTTCTTTCTATTATGTAAAGTGAATTCAGAGTATTTCAGGAAGGGTAGAACCCTATATCCGTGGATCGGTGTGCCCAATGAACAATTTTAAATTGTCGAGGGGCAAGTATAGTGAAAATATTATTATTTAACAACTGAATAGCATCAAACAACTTTCAAATTAAGATACAAGTATATTTGACGACACATTTTACCATGGCTCCGTTCAGAAAACTGCGTTTACAAAAGTCTAATTAAAGGAAGTTTTCTGTGCGTTCCTTTGTCAGGGACACATACAATCTTTACAGTAAGCCGATTGATGTTTTGTTTTTCTTATCAGGTGAGATGAGGCAGAGTCCAATTGGAGGGTCTAATCCTGCGAACGTGAGACCCCATGACGTAAGATATACAGTCTCAGGCGCCGCCTTCACAACAAACACATGAAACTTTTCACTTCCGTAGGACTTTATGGGGGGAAAAATAATTTAAAAAATAACATCATGAAAATTAATTTTTAATTCAAAAAGTTCAATCAAACTTAACTCTCTAAATTCAATCTTATGCAACAAAATCACTTATCTACTCTACCGAACAGTCATTATTTGAGTGGTAAATTTTAATCAATTTAAAACCTATTTTATATTCATACGTCCGTAAATTCGACATAGAAAGACTTTTTTTTTTTTTTAAAAATAAGTGCTATTCAAGACTTTCTTTCTACTCTACAACTCCACAATTTTAATTTCTTTTTAATTAACAAAATAAAAAACAAATGTTCAGGTAATTTTAAAAATAGAATTAGTCCAAGAACAAGAAAATATCTGTACGATTCAACCACTTGGATTATTTTAGTAACGCTTCATTTCAGTCCATTAAATGGTGAGACCAAAAACGTTGTCTTTTTACTTTAACGAACGGAATTTATATATCGCTGATGGTTAAGTATCATTCAAAATTCAAAATTATAGTCTCCCTATGACAGTGGTTCCCAAACATTTTTTGGATGGTGACCCCTTTTTTTAAAAAAAAGCCATGAAATTTAAGTAAGTCATTTCAATAAATTGCTTTACCAAATAGAGCGAATTAGAATTACAGTGAATATTTTTAGTCGACAGTTGGCGACCCCATAAAACCCGTCGCGACACCCTTGTGAGTCCCGACCCAAAGTTTGGTGCTCTATGTTAAGAGAGATGGAACAGTCAGGTCAATTTTAATTTGATATATTGTGCTATGTCATGTCTCATCAACACCGCTTTTATTTTGTTGTTCGTGCCCAGCAACAGCAGATTTCACTTTGTTGTTCGTGCCCAGCAACTGCAGATTTCACTTTGTTGTTCGTGCCCAGCAACAGCAGATTTCACTTTGTTTATACTTCGTTCACCTCGGCAAGTCATGGTTTGAGAACCGCTGCTGGTATGTCAACACTAAGGGACAGACATCCGTTCGGCTGACGGTGACACTAAATCCGTCTCAAAACTCGACCTGGTGAACTAATGCAATACTGGACGACACAGTCTCGACACGCTTGTCCACCTCCCATGATCTTATGTAAGTGCTAAGTTTTTATTTTGTGTTTCTTTTCGGCAAAATCTTTGTTGTTATCTCAATTATGTTGGGAGGATCAGTTTCACAATTTGCATCCACATTTTGTAACAGTATTTAAGTGGATTTCTAAATATTACTTCTCTGACATTATTTTCTGAGCCCACGATATTTTTATTGATCATTCTGGATGTTATACTTGTGGCATTGGTTCATGATGCTCATGTGTTATTGGAGAAGATTCTTTGAGTATAACAAGGGTATTCAGTGACAACTTCCGGAACTGGACGCCGGAAGGGAGACAAAATACAAGAATTTATCAAGTGTTACAGTCTCAACTTTCGTTTTGTTAGTTAGTTAGAAACACTAGTTGTCTACAGCAGGGGTGAGTGGTTACTGTGCTCTTTTCTTGCTGAACGGGTAATTACATGAGCGACATTGTCGAATTCTAACAGCAGAGACACGGTGTTTTCTTTTTTTTTTTTTTTGGGGGGGGGGG
>MUZC01000071.1:30509-78606 GCA_002072015.1 Radix auricularia | reverse complement strand
TGGTGAATTAAATCTTTAATGTTTATCTCTTCGGACCGGGGGCCCTGATTCTCTTTTCGTAAACGTTTAATATTTTATTTCCCATTCTGTGACATGGTCTCAATAAATGTAGCTAACACATTAAATATGATCATAATTGAAATGAACAAATGTTTCAAAATTTTCACCTTGCACCTACTGGGCCAGGGGACCCTTAATCTCATGTTTTTCATATATATAAATAATTATATTTATATAAAGTAATATATGTATGTATGTTTGTAGTTATCTTATTCAATGTCCTATAGAATTTATATATGGGATATCCATTTTCCCATGTCGTTAACGCTTTAACAATTTGTATACATCTCATATAGGCAAAAATAAAGTCATTAACGCTTACGAAAAAAAAAGATTTTGGCCCCCAGCCCCGAAGCAATTAATATTATGAGTTCAACACCGTATTGTAACACATCATTCATTGGTATCTTTAAATTTATTAATTGTTACTGAGATTGATGCAACGTACGACAGGTCTGCTAGAGTAATATAAAACTTTCATTTATTTTATTATTTTTTGTTTTATTCATTTATTTCCCAATTGAACAATTTTATGCGTACGTTCGAAAAGAATTATTTTTGCTGCGCTGGTTTCTGAAATTAGTAGCGTCATCAGGGCATAAATAGCAAATTATATATATTTATTGATTATTTTGGTGCGCTGCTTTCTAAAATTAGTAGAATCACGGCCAGGACAGACGTGACAGACATACATTGCAAATTATATATAATATATTGATTCCATTACTGCTACTGGCACTCGAAATTTGATATGTAAGATATTATGTAAATTATGGAGTTCCTAAATCATTATAATCGTTAATTTTATCATTTGGACCGTAGGAACGGCAAAGCGAATTGCGGTTAGCACACATATTAAAAGAAACAGTTTAAGCAAATACAAATTCGGACCAGATAGATATGTTCATAATCATTGGAAAATCCGTGCCTTGAAAACTAACACGTATTTTCTTACAATTAGAAAAAACTAATTAAGATACTTTTTATCACATTAAAATACACAGGAAAGTTTCGTTACTCTGGTGAAATTATACTTTAACTGTTTCAAAAACTATGTTTCCCCAACTGGTGTTTGTATCATTGATATCGTGGGAACGACCTTGAAAGCTGCACATGCCCTATATACGGGCGGCTGGGGAGCGTGTTGCATTGTCATTGCCTGCCTACAGAATGTTATTTTGTAAAACCCCATTGGTAGATTCTTTTCCTTGTTTTTCATTCCATTCTTGTAACATTTTCTCACTTTATAAAATTGAGCTGGTTTCTTATTTTATCTGAGCCTATTGACAGCCACAGAGCAGTTTATCACAGATATAGGGTTTGTGGTCTAAATGACAGCCACAGAGCAGTTTATCACAGATATAGGGTTTGTAGTCTAAATGACAGCCACAGAGCAGTTTATCACAGATATAGGGTTTGTGGTCTAAATGACAGCCACAGAGCAGTTCATCGCAGATATAGGGCTTGTAGTCTAAATGACAGACACAGAGCAGTTCATCGCAGATATAGGGCTTGTGGTCTAAATGACAGCCACAGAGCAGTTCATCGCAGATATAGGGCTTGTGGTCTAAATGACAGCCACAGAGCAGTTCAGCGCAGATATAGGGTTTGTGGTCTAAATGACAGCCACAGAGCAGTTCATCGCAGATATAGGGTTTGTGGTCTAAATCCTCCTTCAAAAAAATTTTGAGAATACAGAAGAAGAAATTATCTATCTTATTTTTTAAAGACGCTTTATTGCGTCCTACGCATATCCATGGTTTACGTCTATGCTTGGATTGTATTAGAGTTGTATAAATGTTGATATAGTGTTTGTCACAAGCGTCCTAATACTTATATCTGGACCGCTTGCTCCAAGATTCATACAATTACCGTTACACAAGAAATAAAGACACTGCTAGAAAAAACAACAACTTTAATGGCCTCCCTCCTTGCCACAACAACACGTCTACACAAAACTCTCTAAACTTTTACACATATACTAATGACGTCAACAACACAATCACTTTGCACGCTTTCGCACCACTAACCAATAACTTTAAATACCACAAAAGCAAACATCAAACACACCACCGTGCGGAACTCACAACAAGTTACAATGACAAATTGGTCATCCGTGACAGTGTTGATTTGTCTGGTAAACTCTGGTTTGATGAGGCCACCCATACCTCGTTCGAATTCCAGACAGTAAAAACGATTGTGCTATGTGTTTATTCATGCATAAGAAATAATAAAAAGGGTTTTAATCCCAAAGTCTATCCAAGTGAGGGTTGTATTAGATTATCTTTTGGTTGTATTTCCAAGTTTGAATTAATCGCCTTATTTATGTATTATTCGGCCCTGTTTATAGCTGTGTATGCATCCCTGGCTGCTGATAATGAATTTTGCAATCCCAACAATTAACGAGAATCGTGTTGGGCGTCAACATCTATTAGCCCACAATGACATCCCACTGTAGCACGTTCCCACCAGGGCTTAACAGTACAGCCCCCACGTCCCCTGACACCATTGACACGATCAGGTGCTTGCCTGGCGCCTGGTTACATCGCTCTTGGATGACTGGACGTGGTGGGATAATTACACGTGGAGTATTTTGCCAGGTAATTACCCAAATAGAGATTAGGAGCCCTGGCCTAGCCAACCGCACCATTTATCCCCACCCCCTCCCATTAGATACTCATTTCAAAGCCAGTAACGTTAGTACAAATATGTACCAGGTTACATATAGCTGAGTCAATATCTTTCAAGCTTTAAAAAAAACTATATTTTGTCTTGTCTTAAACTTAAAGGGTAATAGTTAACGTGCATGTCTTCCGCAGAGTTAAACACAATATTATCATGGTTCGTCTTTTGTAAAGATGTTTTAATATAAAACGACGATAATGATAGTTATGTTTTGTATGCTGTTTGGAGTTCTGTGTTAATCTGCCGTGAATTACACTTAATTGAGTTGTACATATTTGAAAGGTAGAAACCAAATGAAAGTCGTTGATGGCTACAGCAAGACAGAAAACGGACAAACACTCAATGTAGTTAACAACATGAGGGGTGAGACTGCAGTCAGGCTTATAAAAAAAGTAAATGGAAAAGACGTAAACAAAGTAAGGGTTAGCCTGACACAGTGTTTTGTTACGTCCTGTCAGGCTAACCCTTACCTTGTTTACGTCTTTTCCATTTAATTTAACTCTCAATGCATCGTTAAGCACGGGTCTAAAGGAGTCAAGCCAGCGGCTTAATTTTAAAGATTAATCCTTTGATATTGTTTTTTTTAAAAAAACAAATCTAATTAACCAGTTACACCATTTGATTCCAAAAATGTCAAAAATTGGCTTTATGAATATATTGAAATGTCCAGGCTTAGAGTTAAGTAAAATTTAGGTCTAAATCCCCCACCCCCTCCCCTCAAAACAAGGGTAAGGCGTAAACTTAAAAGAACGAAGCCACGGCACATTTTGCTGAACTCCAATATAATATCTTTATGTATTAGTACCGACAGAGGCGTCGCTGGGGATGGTGTCACCCAGTGTAGTTGATCCTAGTGTCAACCAGCAACTTCTTACCCCTTAGATCTCTTTCGAATTCGCCAGCACAAAATAATGGGAACATAATGAAGTTTACGAATTTGTGTCACCAACTGGGGATGATATCACCCGGTGCGGTCCACACCACCCACACCCCACTAGTGACGCCTCTACAACTGTTCGTGTGTAACGTCCAAAGTTGTACAGCATCCATGTTTTTTATAAAGCGGATCTAATATCCTTCTTAGCCAAATTCGCTGCCCGGTAATTCTAAACTGCTGCGCTATGTCGATCACATATCTTCGCAGCCGTGGTGTTTAAATAGAACAATGGAGTCTGGGAATGTTGTTTGACATGGTAAGAAGCCATTCATTAATAAGTAAAGCCATTTTTGCCGATTTTTCACCCCACCCCTCGTCACACGTTGTCACAAAAACTATAACACCCAACCCTCCAACATGACGTCACAAATCTTCCCCCCCCCCTTTCACCTCCTAAAAGCCATATTTTGTATTTGAAAATGAGCGTGCCTTAATTTTATTTTTCATGTAACAATGTTTTAAGATTCTAGCGCATGAATGCACTCTAACATAGTTACACGCTTGAAGCCATGTAGAACGTCATTAAATAAATTGTAGTAATTCAAATTTAGATGTGAACCTTTTATTTAAAGTTTGACCTTTTTATGTGACGTCATATTTCTTAAACACCCTTAAAATTTCCCCTTACCACATATCGTCACAAGAATGTGATCCCTATATAGACATGAAAATTTAAACAGCATTTTTTTTTTTTTAAAAAAACTCTCCGACCCCGACGAGACTCGAACTCGCAATCTTCTGATCCGAAGTCAGACGCCTTATCCGTTAGGCCACGGGGCCGCCAGAATTTCCTGAAGATATGCATAAATAATGTGTGTAAAACATTTACAGTGATATGTGTGATTAAATTTGTTTCGTCTTATTAAATTAATATTATTGCAACACGCTGATACTAGAAACCCCGTCACTCAGTGGGGCAGCTCGTGGTGCCCCCCCCCCCCCGGGTAACGACAAACCCCGCAGACCTCCTCCGAGTCTACCAGTGACAATTAACGAAAACATACAGAATTTTACAATTCGTTGTCACCCTCTGTGTTGAAGTCACCTGGTGTGGTCTGCACCCCTCGCACCCCCTAGTGACGCCTCTGATGGCGTATGTTCCTTCTGTGCCCTGCTATTATTCGTAAAACATGTCTGGTCTAGTGTTTTTATTGGAATATTGATAGTTGGTTTTCGTGACTTGTATATGTAGAGACTTGTATATGTAGACACTTGTATATGTAGAGACTTGTATATGTAGAGACTTGTATATGTAAAGACCTGTATATGTAGAGACCTGTATATTTTATAGACCTGTATATGTAGAGACTTGTATATGTAGAGACTTGTATATGTAGAGACTTGCATATGTAGAGACTTGTATGTGTAGAGACTTGTATGTGTAGAGAGTGGTTTGAGGTGTCAATGAGAAAAAGAGCTTTGTCCGGTATGTGATCGACATTGTCAATAGTAAAATACTTAAATATCCCAATATATGGCTAAAATATCCCAATATACGGCTAAAATATCCCAATATACGTCTAAAATATCCCAATATACGGCTAAAATATCCCAATATGCGTCTAAAATATCCCAATATACGGCTAAAATATCCCAATATACGTCTAAAATATCCCAATATATATACGGCTAAAATATCCTAATACACGGCTAAAATATCTCAATACACGGCTAAAATATCCCAATATACGGCTAAAATATCCTAATACACAGCTAAAATATCTCAATACACGGCTAAAATATCCCAATATACGTCTAAAATATCCCAATATACGTCTAAAATATCCCAATATACGTCTAAAATATCCCAATATACGTCTAAAATATCCCAATATACGTCAAAAATATCCCAATATACGGCTAAAATATCCCAATATATGTCTAAAATATCCCAATATACGGCTAAAATATCCCAATATACGGCTAAAATATCCCAATATACGGCTAAAATATCCCAATATACGTCTAAAATATCCCAATATACGGCTAAAATATCCCAATATACGTCTAAAATATCCCAATATACGTCTAAAATATCCCAATATACGGCTAAAATATCCCAATATACGGCTAAAATATCCCAATATACGACTAAAACCCTTGGAGTCGGACTTATTGCAAAGTATAATATTCATATGGGCACAATACGGCAGACCAGGACACTCGTCATGTTAGGGTCATCTGTTAATCAGGAGCGGCGTTTGAGGGTGGCAACTGGGGCGACTGCCCCAGGCCCGCGCTTAGGTAGGCCTCGCGTTTCGGTCCTGAACATGTCTCGTCCTGGTTAATAGCCTATACATGTACAACCAAAGAGTGGATGGTAGAACGTATCCTGGAAACGATTGTAAAGAAACGAAAGAGGCACTCTTGTAATCCTTTTGCAATTATTTTGCAATATGTCTGCCAATAAATTGCATTTTAAATCACGTCGTAACCGGCACGTCATTTTTCGATAAGAATAAACCGTTGTTTATAGACCAGAGAAAATAATGAACTTGTAATAATTTAATAAAAAGGTGACACGCGGTATTAAAATTACACAATAATCAAGATATTTCATATTTTTAAACACCATAGCATACTGGTGCTTCGCGATCTTTACTAGTACTCTGGCCCCGCGGGGTCATTGCTGACACTAGGCCCCGCGCTTACCCAACGCCGCCACTGTCTGTTATGTCAACATGTTAGGGTCAACTGTTATGTCAACATGTTAGGGTCATCTGTCATGTCAACATGTTAGGGTCATCTGTCATGTCAACATGTTAGGGTCATCTGTCATGTCAACAGGGTCATCTGTCATGTCAACATGTTAGGGTCATCTGTCATGTCAACATGTTAGGGTCATCTGTCATGTCAACATGTTAGGGTCAAGTCTTTGTGCAGGTGAAACTGTGCAACGTGTTAACTTACAAGTGTTGTGAGGGGAGGGAGGGGAGTGTTTCGCTAGTACAGGGGTGAATAGTTTCGTTTCTTTTCATCCAGCTTTTGCTTTCCCTGTCGTAGGACTGTGTAGCGGTGATGCTGGCTGTTGTGTTTATTGGACATGTAGTGGTGATGCTGGCTGCTGTGTTTATGGACATGTAGTGGTGATGCTGGCTGCTGTGTTTATGGACATGTAGTGGTGATGCTGGCTGCTGTGTTTATGGACATCTCAGTCGTCTAATAGAAAAGAAACTGAGACTTCAATTAATTAACAATTTCAGTTTTTTCTACTTAGCAAGAGAGAAGACGATTCACTGTTTATTGGTGTTGTTGGAAAATAATTTCAAGGTTAATTATTTCTGTAAGCGAT
This sequence comes from Radix auricularia, assembly GCA_002072015.1. Classification (NCBI taxonomy): domain Eukaryota; kingdom Metazoa; phylum Mollusca; class Gastropoda; family Lymnaeidae; genus Radix; species Radix auricularia. The sequence continues at coordinate 71,632 of MUZC01000071.1, read as the reverse complement.
TACTAGATCAGTAAATACTTTAAGTGCATAGGAATATGTAGCTCTAAAGTTTTAGACTAATAGGCCGATGGACTAAAAAATGCTGTTTATTTTTGCGATAGGAGGAAATGGAGAAAAAAAGTATTTCCACCACTCGGCTTGTTCGTCCAAAAAATGTATTTTCATTTATTATTCTTCATTCAAAACGTGATTTTATTTGTGTATTGTATAATATATGTTTTCACAATATTGAAGATAATAATGCACCTAGACTCAGCGACCTCAGCCACAAAAAAGCCTATAATTTCCGCCGCGCGCCCGAAACATTTTAGCAGTTAGTAACATAATAAACAACCCAGTAAAAAACAAAGATTTTTTTTTTTTAATCTCTTATATTTGAGACAGAACTGTTGTAGATGGTTTTAAAAGATTTTATTTTGGTGGGTTGTGGGTTGGTAAGTCGGTGGTTATAGCTTGTAGCTTGGGAATAATGGTAGGCTGGGGGTAGGTAAGTCGGTGATTTCAGCTTGTGGTTTGGGAATAATTGTAGGCTGGGGGTTGGTAAGTCGGTGATTGCAGCTTGTGGCTTGGGAATAATTGTAGGCTGGGGGTTGGTAAGTCGGTTGGTAAGTCGGTGATTGCAGCTTGTGGCTTGGGAATAATTGTAGGCTGGGGGTTGGTAAGTCGGTGGTTCGAGCTTGTAGCTTGGGAATAATGGTAGACTGGGGGTTGGTAAGTCGGTGATTGTAGCTTGTGGCTTGGGAATAATTGTAGGCTGGGGGTTGGTAAGTCGGTGATTGCAGCTTGTGGCTTGGGAATAATTGTAGGCTGGGGGTTGGTACGTTGGGGGCTTAGCAGGATTGAAGGTGGTGGTCGTTACGGAAATTAGGAGTTTCTGAGTGGGGAGAGTAAGGCAAGTTCTGGGCCTTTAAAGTGAGGTTGGCTCCCTGAGTACCTATCAAATTGGCTCCCTGAGTACCTATCAAGTTGTCTCCCTGAGTATCTATCAAATTTGCTCCCTGAGTAACTATCAAGTTATCTCCCTGAGCATCTATCAAGTTGGCTCCCTGAGTACCTATCAAGTTGGCTCCCTGAGTATTATCAAGTTGGCTCCCTGAGTATCTATCAAGTTGGCTCCCTGAGTACCTATCTAGTTGGCTCCCTGAGAACCCATCTAGTTGGCTCCCTGAGTATCTATCAAGTTGTCTCCCTGAGTATCTATCAAGTTATCTCCCTGAGTATCTATCAAATTTGCTCCCTGAGTAACTATCAAGTTGGCTCCCTGAGTACCTATCAAGTTGGCTCCCTGAGTACCTATCAAGTTGGCTTCCTTAGTACCTATCAAGTTGGCTTCCTGAGTATCTATCAAGTTGGCTCCCTGAGTACCCATCAAGTTGGCTCCCTGAGTACTGAGTAGCTATCCAGCAGTCAGCATACGATACCAGTGTGACGTCACATGTTGGAAAGAATTAAACAACTCAGTGGCGTAGCTAGGGGGGCGGTGGGGGCGGTCCGCCCCGGGCGGCACTCATCTAAAGGGCGGCGTTTAGGGGCATTTATTTGAAAAATGGAGCTATTACCGACAACCGCCCTTTTTCTTTTGAACGGGGAAAACCAAGGTTAAACAAAAATGCTCTTAATTTCGAATCTTAATTAACGAATTAACGTAACATCTGATTGATTACATAGTGTTGTTATAACTAACGCAAACACATTCAAAAATTAAAAATCGCTAAAAAAAAATTAAAAAAAAAAAAAAAGGAATTGATTTGTTTGGAAAATTAAGTGGTATGCTTCACAAAGGGCGCTATTATAAGAAAAAACAACACATGACCAATGTACTATTAATATCACCACGACAGTTTTTGCGTGGAATTTTGACATGCGCAGAATGATGCTTTAACAAATACTTACATGACATGGTGCTTCAAATATCTTGTTTAACTTGAAAGTTGTAATTTACATTACTGTTTCAGTTTTAGAAAATAATTTTAAGGTAACTTACTAAAAATTAAATGTATTTTGTTTTTATTGCATTAAAGTAGCACACATAGTTTGTGTTTTTCATTAAAATATTGTTATTTATTTTAAAAAATGCTACGTCTATCCAATTAAAGCAATGCGTAAATAATTTTTTTTATTTTTATTTTATGGAAAATTATTAAGATTTAGCGCAATAACGTGAAAATATTCAAATTTATCCGTTAATAAACATCGCTATAACATAAATAATTTCGAAAAAAACATATTTAAAAATTTCAAACGTCATGGAAAAAATTGACATCTGAATCAGTAACTAGTATAACAAGGACTGATTCTGGAAATTTACTCAGTTCATTGCAATATTTGTCTTTTTTATAGTTTGTCAAGATATGGGAACCCGTTTTCTTTAAAATAAATAATGCCAACCTATTTAATGGAACAAAGTTATGTGCTAATACAGAGCGCTGTTATAGATTCTAGAAAGTTGTGGATATCAACTGAACGCATGCTGGAAGGAGAATAAGTATGATTTGAGAAAATTCAGGAGACGGGGCTCTATCTTTAGAGGAAGTCATACAACGAGAAAAGGTTTTATCCATAGATGTAATTATAAAAGAAAGTAATAGAACCCACTGATGAGTTGCATGTCCTTGCAAGAAAATATTCGTGTAATCTACTAATTGAAATTTTTTTACCATCAAATAGATTTCTTTATTACCATTGACAAAGAACAGTTCAAATTGAACGAAAAAGGCTCCGGGTTTTTATGGTTGTACACAGGGCCAGTCTTTGCTATTGCGGGGCCTTATGCAGCTTAGTATGCGAAAATGGATGCGCGGGGCCCAGTTTGGGTAGGGATAAGATATTAATAAGGGTAATAAGGGAAAATTAACATAGGTGGGGCCTATGAAAATGTGAACCCACTGCAGCCGCATAGGTGGCAGTGGCTTAAGACCAGCCCTGGCTTTACCTATACACTACAAGAAGAGGCATTATGTTTGAAAAACACGAGAAGGTGGGGGATGCCCCCTTGATCTATTAAAATATATTAAATAGCATCGATTGGAAAATTCTTTACCCAACATTAAAATTTTCCTAAGAATGTTTTCAACAATTGCTATCAGTGTATCTAGTTGTGAAAGGAGCTTCTCCAAACTGCAGTTGATAAAAAAAAAATTAGGCCCTATCTTCGTTCCACATTGAGTTATTTAAGACTACAAAAACTTGCAATATTGTCTAAAGATTGAACAAGACATTACAAATAATTTAAATTTTGATAACATAATACACGATTTTCTATTATGAAAGTTACTTAAGTAAATGTATAAATATGTTTACATACTAATGTATGCAATTTCTTTGTCTATAAAAGAAATCATATATTTATAAATAAAAAATAAAAGCATATTAATTGTTAATAATTTTGGATGTAAATTTCGAATATGTTTTTGTCTCATTTGGAAAGGGGGGGGGGGGCTGCGACGTCAAAAACTTTCTTGTGGCCTTTAACAAAAGCCTCTTATTCGGCCTCTTTTATTAATGCTCACATAAATATGGCATGGAATGGTTAACATGTTCCACACCTTTTACTTTTACAATGTACTTTCCTTTCAAATACAATTATTATTTAGATCAAATCATTACATCATATATTTAAATATAACTTTTATTTAAATTTTCGCGTTTTGATGTGACTTCCCATGTGTGACTTCTCTCCCCCCCCCCATGTGTGACGTCATTTGTGGACTCCCTTAATATGGCGGCAAATTGGAGACCGCCCCGGGCGGCAAAAGCTCTAGCTACGCCACTGAAACAACTGGTCATGAATTACGTGATGAATCTATATCGATAGTTGCTCCAGTGTTGATTATGTTCGTTGTGTGGTGTTGTCATTAGTTGCACTGTGTCGACAAGTGTTGTGTGTTAGCTATGGTTGTGTGGTGACGTCATTAGTTGCGCTGAGTCGACATGTGTTGTGTGTTAGCTATGGTTGTGTGGTGACGTCATTAGTTGCACTGTGTCGACAAGTGTTGTGTGTTAGCTATGGTTGTGTGGTGACGTCATTAGTTGCGCTGAGTCGACATGTGTTGTGTGTTAGCTTTGATTGTGATGTTTTGCAAGCATGATACTGCGACCTACACTTCTAACAAAACACACTTTGGTGTACCTCACAGATGACAGTAATGACATGGCTGTGTGTCCTTCTTCCATTGGGACGCGAAACGTTTTCTCTCTTTCCACCCCCCCTCCCACCTACACATCCAAATGAGACGTAAGACCCCCCCCCCCCGGTTATCTCTAGGAACCACACTGTTTATGAGGACGGCCTGTTGACTTCCGATGACCCCTACTTCCTAGCCCGCGTCCACACCTATCTGTGATGTCACAGTTCATGTTTAGGACGTCCATTGTCCGTGCAGCGTTATAAACTTAGAGAGATCGTTTAGGTTTGTGTTCAGCTTTTGTACCTCGTGGACCTATTTCAAAATCTTTAGACAACGAAATACTAGCCGCGTGTGTGTAACGCTAACAATAATGTGTAAAGTAAACATTGTGTTTATAACGCTAACAATGTGTGTGTAACGTAAACATTGTGTGTGTAACGCTAACCGCGTGCGTGTGAACGTGACCGTGTCAAGTGGGGCCCACAGATGTTGATGTGTTGTAATCAATAGAGACAGGGGACACACGCGCAGTGCTCACCTCCTTCCAAACAACGTTACAGTGTTGTGCAATAAGATAACGTTAAAAATATAAATATTTAAAAAAATAGCGATTACCCTTAAGTAGCCAGTTTCCTTGGACCGGAAACTTGTTTTAAGTGGCATCATCAAATTTATGTCATAGTAGTGAAACTTTACGTTGAATTTCATTCTGTTATCAGATACAGGAGATGACAATAATCTTGTGGACGAACTATAATTGGTATAATGGTTAACTTCTAGTCTTCTTTACATTTTTTTTATAACCCTTGTGATAAAGACATCATGGCAGAATTCTATTAATAAAAATATCAGTGGCATTCAGTTGGACCTATTTCATTGAATATGAATCAAATATTCAGGCATTCTGTGACGACTTATCTCTACTGTTATAATTTAATTCTTCGTTAATCTGAGTAACATTTGTGGGCTATTAAAAATTATGAGGGATACAACGTTTTTACAACTTAATTATACTAAAACTTTTGAAAACGTGTTGCGGAAAAACATGTCTAAAAATAGTAACAATACGTAATAAGTTATGACGTCTTCCGGTCAGTGAAATGACAAGCCCTATTTTGAACAAGTGATATCGTCAACATTATGTACGAGGTGTCTTTCAATTAATCGGATGTTATCAAAATAAATTAAAAAATTTAGGGAAAATGATCTCTAGTTCGATGGGTTGAGCAGTGAGGCATACCATCGACCTCAGACAACGATGCCACCTCAGATACAGATAGCCATCCAGCCTGGGGTGCTGCCCTGCAACATCAGCGACGTCATCACGGAGTACGTGAACCTGACGTCACGGCTACCGGAAGCAGACGAGAAGCCGTACGATCACGTGGGGGCCATGGAGTTCATCGTGGCGACGCTCCTGGTCTACTGCCTGCTGGGAATCTCCGGCCTGCTGGTGATGAGGATCAAACGGCGGGCGTCCAGGAGTCACAGGTCAGTGCAGCCCTTCAGATGATGGTCCGTGGACCCGAACCGGACAGCAGTCACAACCAATGTTCCCTATGAGGTTCGTTAGCACATGTGCAAAGTAGAAAGAAAATAATAACTCGTGTGCAAGGTTGCACAGAATTTTTTTTTGCACTCTTTAACAAAATATGCTGCGCGGTAATTCTAAACTGCTGCTCGGCGTCGTTCATATATATATATATATATATATATATATATATATGCGTGGCCACGCAGCTTAAAGGGTACATTGGTCATGACCTCGCCTGTCCGCATAACATCATAAGTAATGTTTCTTATAGTGAATACATCATGTGATGTATCCGACATCGCTGGAATTTCGAAACCCGTTCAATAGTCCGTTGAACGCAAAAGTTTTTTTAAAAAACCACTGGTTTAGCGGGTGTTTAATCTTTATTCAAATTTTCATACGATATTTGTTAGCTACTACACTTTTTTAAAGACTTATTTTACTGGTCATAAATATCTTTTTCTTTATGAATGTTTTGCTTACGCTGACCATTAAATCTTCTGATGATAGACAAGTCGATTAAAATGTTAACTCAGAACTCACAATGATTTTAGTCTACAAAAATGTTCTTCAATATCTCTATCAAGTGGTCCTTTCGTTTTTTTTTGTTTTTTTTTATATATTTTTTTTAACAACACTCAATCCTTCAAGCCTAAATTGAACTCTGTAATTTTTTCATGTTCTCTCTACTCCCATACCCACATCCATACCCATCCCCACCCCCTATTAACACAACCTCCGCCCCAGGACGGTGACCTTGAGAGAGGAGTACATTCAGGAGTACATCAAACAAGCGGACGAGTTGAGGATGTCTGGGTACAGAGAAAAGCTGAAGATGGAGACGAAAAGGTTTGTGCTGGTCAGTCTCAGAAACTGGCGCGTCTTACTGTCCTATTGGGTGGTCTAACTGACCTTTTGACTTGTCATACTGACCTTTTAACTTGTCTCACTGACGTTTTGGCTTGTCTTACTGGCCTTTTGGCTTGTTTTACTGACCTTTTAACTTGTTTCATTAATTTATGGAAGGTCTTAGTGACCATTTTGTTTGTCTTACTGACCTTTTGGCTTGTCTTACTGACCTTTTAACTTGTCTTACTGACCTTTTGGCTTGTCTTACTGACCTTTTAACTTGTCTTACTGACCTTTTTGCTTGTCTTACTGACTTTTTAACTTGTCTTACTGACCTTTTTGCTTTTCTTACTGACCGTTTGGCTTGTCTTACTGACCTTTTAACTTGTCTTACTGACCTTTTAACTTGTCTTACTGACCTTTTGGCTTGTCTTACTGACCTTTTAACTTCTCTTACTTACCTTTTGGCTTGTCTTACTGACCTTTTAACTTGTCTTACTGACCTTTTGGCTTGTCTTACTGACCTTTTGGCTTGTCTTACTGACCTTTTAACTTCTCTTACTGACCTTTTTGCTTGTCTTACTGATTTTTTTACTTGTCTTATTTACTTTTGGAAGGTCTTAGTGACCTTTTGGTTTGTCTGTGTGACCTTTCAGTCGTCATAGCGACCTTTTTGCGTGTCTTACTGACCTTTTTGGTCGTCTTATATCTAATAGGGTAATGGGAGCTGGTGTCCTTCCTTGCAGACTAGTCCAAAATCTCTTGTTCCAGAATGGGACAAACGAAAATCTTTCAAACACCAACTTATTGAACAATGATACTTTTAAAGTACCCAGCTTTGTAATTGTTTTTAAAAAGAGGATATCATTTTTTTTTTTAATATATTCTCGTCCCAATGAAACGTTTTAGGAGGACCCCAAAAGGCATTCCATTTAGAGTTTTAATTGAGGTCTTGACTCGAGAAAGTTCTGCCTAGCCATCAAAAGTTTGGCGAACAGGTGGATCTTTAAAAAAAAAGAATCCTAATTAATAATTGTCTAACCTACAGGATGATGTACCACATACAGAATATAGAGCTTCAGAAGAACGAGTCGGGCGGCAGGCACAAGCACGACCTCCCCCACGTAGGGTCTGTGGCCATGTTCGACACGAGCGGTGCCGTCAAGAGTCTGAGAACCTCCGACGGTGACTCTTGCATGACGATCATCCCCCCTTACCAGCATGACGTCACGCAGCTTCCTCCTCTTCAAGAGGACTACGTGGATCTCCACTCCTTGGACGAAGGCGTCGTGACGTCATCCGAGTACGCTCCGTCGGGTGGGACGACTTCGGATGTTTCCGGAATTCACTTCGGAACTAGCAGGGTGAACTACTCAGAGACAAGCTTGCTGTCTCGGGAGTTTCTGAGACACGTGTCAAACAATCTTCAGACACCGATCACCTCCAACAACGACGAGGATTCAGACAGCAGTAGAAGTGTCGAAGAAGATAAAAATTTTAATGAGGATGTACTTGATGACAGCGATACAAATTTTGATAATGTTTGTAACGATGATGATGATGATGATGAGAGAAATTGTGAGCATTTGTTGCCTACAAATATTCAAAAGCAAGTTAACTTTTCATAGTGATTGTATTTACACTGTTCAAAAAGTCAATGACATGATGACATTTCCATTTACCAAGGAGGTTATTCCACTCGATACCATCAACAACAATCATACAACAGTCATACAACAGTCATACAACAATCATACAACAGTCATATGTGGAAAAGTGAATCTTTAAAGTTGGATCAGTGAACAAGACAATAAAGGGAATGCTCAGGAATTTTTCGTGAAAATTTCAAATGACTGATCGATAATTTTAGAGAAGGTCAAGGTAGGAGTTAAGTGAGCGTTTTGTAACAGGAGCAGAGGGTCAAGACAAAGAATTTTGTCTCGTTGTTTTTCATTTTTAACCTTTGACTTCATAAAACCGGAATGCTCTGAATAAAATGGTGCATCGAATATTCTGAGAAATTTACAGAACACGACATTTGACTTTGACCACTTAATTTAATATGATTTTAAAAAATTATTTCATTATTTTTGTCATTATTCAATACCACAAACGCATGGTCATGTCTTTTTTTTATAATAATAATAATAAAATGCTAATTTATATAGCGCTGTATCCCAGCAAGGTTAATCAAGCATTATGTGTTACACTATTTTCATTTTAACAACATGATACTTTTATGTATGTTTATATGTAATGTATGTATGTAAATATGCTATTGTCTTCATTCTTCTGATGAAGTAAGACAACAAGAAAATTTTCACTCTAGAAGCTGCATGAAACGTAACACTATGCTGTGGTATTGCCTGCTAGAAACTATTTTTCAAAAATGGCCTGGAAACTCATTTTTTTAAATGCACATTGACTTGCGTTGAATTGACTGACAGTTAACAAGTCATGACTTGCGTTGAATTGACTGACAGTTATCAAGTCATGACTTGAATCTTTCATGGTTCTCCAAGTCGCCAGACTTCGCCTTCTCTCCTTTAGGGCATGTAATACATCTATCTCTCCCTATCATTGCCTTTAGGGCATGTAATACATCTATCTCTCCCTATCATTGCCTTTAGGGCATGTAATACATCTATCTCTCCCTATCATTGTCTTTAGGGCATATAATACATCTATCTCTCCCTATCATTGCCTTTAGGGCATGTAATACATCTATCTCTCCCTATCATTGCGTGTGCGCACCATTGCATTAAATATAACTCACGCGCGCCCACACATACACAAACACACACACACACACATACACAAACACACACGCACACAAACACACACACATACGCAGACAGAAATTTCGCCACAGTTTGCTCAGTCACCCCTAATTGTAATATATTCAAAAATTGAAATATATTCATGCTCAATGCGTGATTTAAAAATGCCCCAAGGCCTCCCCCCCCCCTCCTTTAATAGCTTCTCCAATATGTTTTCATCCACTTCTTAATTTGTACATTTTTAATGTTACATAATCGACATCTATTACTCACTTGTCTGTTCATAGTTTATATATTTGCTTCTTATGGATATCTTATTTATTTTTATTATAATAAATTTCTTTTCTACCACTGTTGCAGCCGCTGCCGTAATGATACGCTAAGATATATTTCAATAAAAGTTGTTATTTTTAAAATGTTTAAACAACTCATTCTAACAACGACACCAGATCAGGGCTTAGACAACCACACCATCCCTTCCCCATGGCAATACCCTCGATCTTAAACGGCTAATCCTTCCCTCGGAAGTCCGTTGTTATTGTCCTAGTCAACCAATAATAAACCCCGTCAAGTGAGACCACTCAATAACATTTGCCCACAGTCAACAATCTGAGGAAGACTCGAGGAAAGGCTCGAGATAGATTGACCTAGTTGGACATTTGGGAGGGGGTTTGGGGAGGGATTTCTCGCCCGTGCCCATGTCCTTGGTGTCTTTTTTCCGAATTAAGGTGCACAACCGCGGTAAAGTAGTAACACTATATTATTGATTGGTCTACGTCCCTTATATGAAATACTCATAGCGTCAGACCGTTACACATGATCACAATGGCAATATTATACTTGAGTGTGTTTATCTCATGACTCAATGTTACCCGTCAAATACAAATCTGTTATTTTGATTTCTTGTTTCTTCTTTCACATTATTTTATTGGTTGGTTGGCGTTTGTTTGTCTGTTTGTTTGTTTGTTCAATTTTGAACGGTCTTTTTCTGGATAGTTTTAAACCCATCTTTGAGAAGAGTGGATATTTCAATGTTTCCCTTAATTGTGTGCAAATCATTTGTTTTTCAATTATTTCCCCCATTTATCCCTAGCTTTTCGGTATATTAAAATTATAAGTGGCATAAACACAGAAACAATTTTGATCATTTCTTTCAAATTTAAACTTGCTGTCCAGTCACACTCTCACATTTCTTATTGAACTGTTAGTTAGACATCAGTGAATCTCATAACTGGCGCTAAAGTTATGAGATTCACTGATGTTAGTTAGACATCAGGGAATCTCATAACTGGCGCTAAAGTTATGAGATTCACTGATGTTAGTTAGACATCAGTAAATCTCATAACTGGCGCTAAAGAGTGAAGGCGGGCTTGGAATTTTTGGAAAACTGGGATCTTTGTGTTTCCAGAATTCATGCACAATAAAAAAAAAAATTCAGGCTAAACAGACATGTGATGATTTTTTGTAGCAATTTTTTTCTCTAGGCTCTTCCAGCCACCTCAACTGGCTTATGTTGTACAAGATTCAGGTCAAAGAAACAAGAACTTAAGATTTGTTGAAATGTTCCTCTGTCACACCGTTACAGAGTCTCGAGCAAACGGTTAAAAAAATTCCTTAGCCTAGTTGCTGTTGAAAATGGGCGTCATTATTCGTCGCAACAAAAATAACATTACAAATAAATAGTAGAAAGCTGTAGGACACGTGACCTGTAACAATGACCATTGCGAGATATGTGAGGTCAGCGTAGCAAAACTGACGCCGGAACTTGTAGGAAGTTGATAGAGTGCAGAAGAAATTGGAAGACAAAAACGATAAAAATGTCTAATTAGCCCGTAATGTTATTAATATACGTTATTATACTAACTTTCCTCATTCTTTTCGGGTTTTCCAGGGGACTAAACCCAGATTAAAAAATTACATACAACACATACATTTAAAAAATACAATATTCAAGGGATAACACTCTTGTTCTAAATACAGCCAGTTATTTTTTTATAACGATCTTCAAAGTTTATGTAATAAACAATAAGACTAATTCTTTCGGTGATTTGCACAAAATTTATATTGCTTATTCTAAAACATTTTAGAAGCAGTCCCTCCTTATAAGTACCGCATGCAATAGTTTTCAAAATGTGTCTTTGTTTTTTGAAAAACCCAGGACTCGTCTAATGATGAAAAGGATGCCAGGAAATAGAAGGATAACTCTCAAGGTGATCGAAATCTATTATGCGCGGAACTCGGTAAGAAAACGGCCGTTATATGTTATAAATAAAAATCACTGTCGTACTTTTCAAACAGTCAACTTGGAATTTAAAGAAAAAAAAAGCACACGGCTGCCCGTGAGAAGCGGTGGGGGGGGGGGTTGTCTTCTTTCATGTTATTAGACTGGCTGTGACCAGCAAACAACTATAAACATTGGGCCCCCCCCCACCACCCACCCACTCCTCATTAACCACTAGAAGTAGAATAATATTCTAGTGAAATGCAGCCATTGAGCTGGCTACGCCCCTGACTCACCTTCCCTCCACCCCTCCACATTAATCACTAGACGTAGTCATCTTCCAGTGTAAGGCAGTCATTGAGCTGGTTACGGCCCTGGTTTCAAATTTCCCCTCCTAGTGACACCCCCCCCCCCACGCACACACACGTGTGGATACCCGAAATGTGTTGTTTTCTTACAAGCCGTCATAAAATCATGCAAGGGTGTATTTTTGAACAGAACTAATCCGGCTATTGTGACACAACAGATACAATTCTACCAATGCGGTGTCGATCGAACACAAGGTGTCACATGAATGGACCTATTCAAAATCAGCATATTGATGTCATCGTGCAAGAGGAGGGAGTGGCCTGGGGGTTAAATGATTGTGGGGGGGGAGGGTTCCAGGTCACGCATTAAACTACAATCGAACTTCTATCTGAAACCATTGATCTACAAATGGAGTATGCAGTAGATCGAAGCCCAAAGCGTTGCAGCGTTAAGGCCCGTTCACAGCGCCGTCTGTATGTCTATCAAGCCTTACGATTTAGGTCGTTTGTTAAACCTTGGTCCAGTTATTGGAAGTTTGTTTTGAAGCCAAAGAGTCAAACTTCTTGGTCTCATTCTGGATGCTAAAATTTAATTGACATGGAACTTAATCCCATGGCTGCGGGATAATTTTTTGTTAAATATAAACATGTGTTTCCACACTTAGAGCTATTTTCTCTTCTCTTTTAATAGGATTCTTTATTCTTCTTCTTATCTTCCTATATTGGGGCTTTAAAACACTCATTCTTTTTGCTTTTGTAAATTTTTTACTATTCCTAGAAATCTTATTTTCTCAAGTTTCATAGATAAGAATAAGAACAATTTTTAAATTCCACCGTCTCTTTTTAGTTAATGAAATACGTTTAGTTAGCATTTATGTTTTTTTTTTAAATTTCTTTTTAAAATGCATAGTCTACATATGTTTCAAAACATGTTTTAGGCCTTCCGTAAAACATTTCCCATAGAGTCTTTAACTCACTTAATGTTCATTTCTGTACATATTGTTGCCTCATCTTTCTAGCCCCCAACCCCACCTAAAAAGTTGGGGGGTGGGGGGGCATGTATTTATAAAAATGAATATATATTCTATAATATGTTATATCTTTAGTCAATAAATACAAAGAATGCCAGGAAAACGATTTTCAAAATAAATTATTGTAGTATCATTGCACGCTCTCCCCGTAGTTACTATCATAGCCGATTTGTGTGAACACCCGGTTAGGGAAATGGTACATGTTCTGGCACCGGAGGCCATTGGCATGAGGTTGGGGTGAGGGAGGGGGGCAATCAAGGTGTCTACGGTTGAACCCACGCGAGAGTTTGGTGCGCGGGGTCGGGTGAAAAGCTGACTCGTGGGGGTGGGGGTTGAAAGTGAACGTATCGGCAGAGATAGCCATCGTGTGGCATGATTGTTATTGGAAGAAAAGAACATTACACGGACAATATTTTAAGGCCATGCAGCACTTAGGACATACTTAGGACATACTTAGGACAGTCTTTGGATTGTACTGCAGTCGTTTCAAGGAGGAGACTTAACAAAGGTAAGGATTATCAGTTGTCGGTGGTGTGATTGTGGTGTGCTGTGGCTGTGGTGTGGTATGGCTGTGGTGCGGTGTGGCTGGGGTGGGGTGTGGCTGGGGTGGGGTGTGGCCTGTGGTGTGGTATGGCTGTGGTGTGGTATGGCTGTGGTGTGGCTTCTTTATTGCCAATATGTGAATTGTACGTAGTACATTAACTGTTTTATTCCAGATGATAAGTTTATATTTAATAGTTGTTTTCAAGAATAAACAAATTTGTTGCCTTTTTTCAATTGTGTCATTACATAGCTATAAATGTCATAAAGGTATCATAAAATATTAACCTTACCTTGTTTACGTCTTTTCCATTTAATTTTTTGTAAGCCTGATTGCAGTCCTAGCCCTCATTTTGTTTACTATCATAAAATAACATTTAAATTTAACAAAATAAAACTGAAATCAAATAAATCAGTCTAACTCTTAAGTCTATCGAACTCCCGTATAATCGTATTTCTGTGGGCACAGTAGCTAACCAACAAAATGATCTCGAACTTTATGAAGAGTAGGATATGGTGAGATAACTTTGCGTTCCAAAAATCTTTTCTCAACCATCAAATCTTTTATTGGGGAAGGGAGCTAACTCGGGCTTATTGTAATTTAGTTATTTTAATAAATGATATAGAAATCTATTTTTTAAAGCCACAATTAGTTAACTGGATTTTATGCAAATCATAAATTGATCCTAAATAGCCTCGTGAGAGATTGAATTTTACTTAAGAAAATATTGATAAACTAGAACAAATTCAAAAAAGAGCTGCCAGATTCATTAGTGGAGAATATTCAAAACTGACAAGAGTAACACCATTAATTAAATCATTAAAACTTGAAACACTAGAGTATAGAAGAACCAAGAGTAAATTGGTAATTATACATAAGGCAATTAATTCTCATTTAGAAATACAACACAAAGATAACTTAATACAACCCTCAGATAGACATAAAGATAAAAATACCTTTCTTATTCCATATGCAAGAACAAACACATACAAGTTTTCTTTCTTCCCGTCCGGTATTCGGGCGTGAAATGGGTTGCCCGAAGCAACTAGGAAAGTCAAATCTTTATCATCATTTAAAACCAAACGTTAAATATTTTGCTCCATTTTATGGTTTGATATCGCCGAAACCTTAGTCTCTGGTGTCACTTAATCTGGTGTCCCTAGCTTTGATATTTCTGAATAGGGTATGTATGACTATGGTGTCCCTAGCTTTGATATTTCTGAATAGGGTATGTATGACTATGGTGTCATTAGCTTTGTGTCTCTGACAATTGTGTTTCTGACCGAGGAGCCCTTGTTCCTGGATTGCCTTTCTTTGATGTCTCCGACCGTGTATTTTAATATTAAAGAGGCCCTAAATAATATTTTTTTCCAAAGTTATGATTTATCACCACAAAGCAGAGACACGCTAATTTAAGAATATAATCCCACACCCCGTCTTTTTAGTACCGCTTTTTTTCCGTATCATAAAGTCCGAGTCCGTTCNACACACACACACACACACACACACACACACACACACACACACACACACAATCCCGTAAATCTGTAAATCTGAATGTTACAATTTTATTTCATGTGTACATACAACAATCGCAGACACGTGTCGATGATTTCACTTTGAGGTTCTTTAGTCCAGATGTCTCCCATTCACACTGTGTTTAACTTTTTAAAAAAAATTCTTATTTAGTTTGCAAGTCGAGTAAAGTGTTCCTAGAATTATAACTGAATACATTTTTATAAACAGTTTTTTACTCTCTCGAACTTTGATAACATAGAAATATATTTTTTCAAGTGTATGTCAGTTTTAAATTTTGAGAAATGCTTTTGACATGTCAGAGAGATAAGCCATTATTGATCGAACTTTTACTTTTGTTCAAAGATATCATAGTTTGTTTTACAATTATATTTTCTTTTTTCTTTTTTAACGGAGTAAAATAAAATTATATCTGGGATAATTTGTGATGTATATGTATAAGGTTATCAAAAAATGTTTCAAATTCGTGTCACTAAAATGGGTCTCCGAACAAGGTTCTGCTCTAGATTCATATTGTATGTCTAGGAATACGTGCATTTAATCTAGGTATCTATTCTATTTTTCTAGTCTAGATCTTTAATCTAGGTGTCTATTCTATTTTTCTAGTCTAGATCTTTAATCTAGGGTATATTTTATTTTTCTAGTCTAGATCTTTAATCTAGGTGTCTATTCTATTTTTCTAGTCTAGATCTTTAATCTAGGTGTCTGTTCTATTTTCCTAGTCTAGATCTTTAATCTAGGTGTCTGTTCTATTTTTCTAGTCTAGATCTTAAATCTAGGTATCAATTAAAGGATTATGAATCTACATCTGCATCCCTAATCTAGATGTTTAATCGCTCTCTAAGCCCCTGAAAAATTATTTTAATCTAGTTTCATTATCTAGTTCTCTACTCTTGGTTTCCAAACGGACCATTCTACATTCGCCGCAAAGATAAACTTTCGAAACTTAAGGTTCGCTCAGTCGCGAAATGATATTCGTAGATTACAACTGGGTCACGGCGGTTCAATACCTAAAATTGAAAAGTATTTCTTAGAAATTATTGATTTTTCTCAACAAGTTATTGATGTGTTGGCGTGATCCACTGGTAAAAATGTCAAATGGTTCCATTAGATTGATGTGTTTGTTCATACTGAAGTGATCCGTAGACAAGTTTTAATGTTTTAAAAAATCGATAAACTTTTTCTGAAATTAAAGGTAACCATATTATCTTTATTGTGTGTATTTGATATATGTTAGGCATGTTAGAAAATTGAAATTTTTCAAAGTTTTTACTGCATTCCTAATCCCACAGCTCCGACCTGTAGCATAATGTACTTTGTTTGTTTGATTTAATAGGAAAAGGTAAACCTAGAATGCAGTTAAATTTTAATCTTTTTTTTTTGCCTTTTCTCATAAATGATGTCGTAGGGGAACCTAATGTTTCCATTAGAACTTACTAGGGGCTTCGTAGGCCTTAGTGGGTGCCCCGACTCTCTTCCTATGTACATTTAATTTTTTTTTAATGTAAATGTCTTTTTGCAATGGTCAATAATTCTATCCCTATGATTGCCGCTGCTAACGGGTTACTCTCACTGCGGCCAGGTGACCCGGTGAAATAAGCCAGATTAAACCCCTGACTAGATTATACCTGGGGCTATTATGTTCAGGGGTTTAATCTGCACTGTTACACAGATTAGAAAGCTCTTAGGTTTTCAATCCCCCTTTTTGAGAAACTCCGTGGAGAGTAGTTAGTTTTATTCCATCATTATTTTACCAATATAAGTTGACCTTTCCCAGACTGCCTACGTCTTACACTTTGACACCCCATCCCATCAAATGTCATGGTCAAACATTGACCAGTTGTTCAGCTGATACGGTTTATTCTGGTGTTAAGGATTCTTGTGGTCTGGGGAGCTATTTAGGTTTCCCAAGATTTCGGTTAATTTGGACAACGTGTAGACGCTTCAGATGTTTTTCTGGTTTTGTAGTATCAAATAAATGTTTCTGGAAGTCAAAGGTCCTTATTGCTTGTAAATTCAAGCGTTATTTATGCAGTTGTGAAACCCCCTACACTGTAGGAGTGTTGCACCGTTGTTCCATCTCCGAACTCGAAGCTGACAACGCCCGCCGTCCGTTCCAATGAACATTTCCCTTCTCTCACGTGACGTTGCCTGAGCTGACGTCATATCCCGTTGCGACATCAAAATCTGGTGATCGACAAGGGTGAATCACATAAAATATAATGATCCATGTAATGTATAGACGATACGAGATTATGGTTGACAACGCGGCTGAGTCTCCGTCGTGACATGTGATCGGCCCTGACGTCTGCTGGGTTCGTGCTGAGATCAAGACAATGTGATCGTGACAGACTGTCAGCGTTGTTTTTATTGTCTGCCCGGAGTTGAATTACAGATTTCATACCGTCATAAAAATCAGTCATAAAAAAAAATAATTTAAAAAATAGATAAATAAAAATGTTCTGTTCACGGCCTTCACCAAGGTTGTCAGACATTTTGGGGCCGTGCATAAAGTACGTCACGCTATTTTTGACCGTTTTTAACTCCCCCCTCCCCGCTGTCACAAACTGTGACAAATCTCGCCCCCTCTAAAGTACGTCACACTTTCGTACAAAAATGTATTTTTATTAACAAAATAATTAAAATTTACCATAATACTCCGTGACGTCACACATGGCCGGACACCCCCTCCCCCTGTCACAAACTGTCACACTTTCTTACACCCCTCCCCCTTCTAGAGCGTGACGTACTTTATGGACGGCCCTTTTGGGTGTCTTAAACCAACTTTAAAAAATGTTAATTTCTCATAAATTTGAAAATCGACTTCTGCTTTTATTTGTATTTAGAGTTGAGAGCAGTGAAATGCATTAATTTATTATTTTAACCGAAGCTCATTATTTTAGAAAACCACGCAACTGATAAAACGATAAAATGGTATGACAAAGCGATCAGGTTCGGTTAAAGTACAAATTGAATAGGGTAAGTCTGAAAAGAGGTTTATTTGACCATGTGCAAAATAAATAAAAAATCGTGTTCAAATTTTCACAAAGGCCAATTTTTATGCAAAATTTTACACCCCACAAACACTAATAGTATATTATCCTTATTTATCCTTATGGAAATTATCTGCGGGGTATTTCTAAACTGCTGCCCGGCATCGGTCACATTTCTGTGCCACTGTGCAGCTGCGCTGCTTAAAAGTGCCATGCAATTGTATGTGTAGAGATGGCCTTAGAAAATTTTGTCCATCCAGGTTTATATATTTAGTTAGTAGAACACACGAAGTAAACGATGTCTCGTTACTTTTCAAATTTAGCCCATATATTCAACATACCTATTTTGTGAATGTTGTTGTGTATATGCCGTCTTGGAAATTAAAGTAGCGTAAGTCGCAGTAAATGCCCTTAACACAAAGTGAAACTTATCCTGGTCGAGTCCGTGTGTCGAAAATTGTCTGAATTTAAAGCGTAAAGTTAATATCTTGAAACACATTGGCGTTTTCAGGATTGTCTTGTATCTCGCCAACTAAACACATTGCGTTTGAAGAGCTGTGCCAAATAAAACTTGTCATGTAGAACGATACACCGAAGCAGCTGGCAGGACAGTCTGGTACAGGTACGCTGTTGTTTCAGTCAATGTGGCGGACACTCGCTCTGTACCAGTGATCTAAGGTCGTGTGGGAGAAGGTGAGTGAGCAGAACTTATAGAAAGGTGGGTCTGCACTGCCAGGATGATATTTGAACTGGTACAGCCAACAGGTTGCCGCGCCGGTACTTCAATTTTCATTAGACGCCATGACAGGTGTTTAATTCAATAGAGATCTGTGGCATGCTAGACACTCGCTGTAAATCTTAGCTCGTTAAAAGACTCTACCTTCAACAGGTGTACTTCTAGATGTATACAAAACGTTAGTGGGGCATGACCTATTATAGCTGATTTTCAGAAACGATTCAGACCTAAATTGTCTTATTGCGTTAATTTTGACGTAGTTAAAGTTCCCGTTCGTTCGTTTATAATGTGTTGTCTTAGTTTTAGTGTGTCAACTGTTGTCAGGCGTAGATGCAATTCGCTATCACCCTATCTATCTATCTATCTATCTATCTATCTATCTATCTATCTATCTATCTATCTATCTATCTATCTATCTATCTATCTATCTATCTATCTATCTTCCTGTCTGTCTGTCTGTCTGTCTGTCTGTCTGTCTCTCTGTCTGTCTGTCTATCTATCTATCTCTTTAATGTATGCCCTTTCTCTAAGTTCCTCTTTCCTCTCTTATTCTGTTTTTCTATTTTCTTTTCTTTCCACAATTCTCTATCTCTCGCCCACAGCCAAAAACTCACTTTTTAACTCTTTTCTTTCCCATACACAATCTCAATCTTGACCTTACTTTCCATTGTCTGTATGTGCCACAAATTCCTTCTTCAAGCTCAATACTCGGCAATCATGACTTTTATTATCCACACATTTAACGGCCATGTATTTGAGAAGTGAGTTGAATAGCCCCAAATAAATAAGGAAGGTGGCCGAAAGTTTATTGACTCGTGTAACAACGTGCTTTTTCACACCACAAACCAAATCTTGAAAATATAACACCGCGAGCCTAACACCCCACACCGCGAGCCTTACACCCTACACCACAAGCCTCACACCCCAAGCCTTACACCCTACACCACAAGCCTCACACCCCTAGCCTAAAACACCACACCCAAGCCTAACACCCCACACCCCAAGCCTTACACCCTACACCCCAAGCTTAACTCCCCATACCCTTAAGCCTAACACCCCCAAGCCTAACACACCACACCCAAGCCTAACACCTCACACCCCAAGCCTAACACACCACACCCCAAGTCTAACAACCTACACCCCAAGCCTAACACCCCAAGCCTAACACCCCACACCCCAAGCCAAACACCCTAAGCCTAACACACCACACACCAAGCGTAACACCCCAAGCCTAACACACCACATCCCAAGCCTAACACCCCACACCCCAAGCCTAACACCCCACACCCCAAGCCTAACACCCTAAGCCTAACACACCACACACCAAGCGTAACACCCTAAGCATAACACACCACATCCCAAGCCTAACACCCCACACCCCAAGCCTAACACCCCAAGCCTAACACCCCACACCCCAAGCCTAACACCCCACACCCCAAGCCTAACACACCACATCCCAAGTCTAACACCCCACACCCCAAGTCTAACACCCCACACCCCAAGTCTAACACCCCAACACCCCAATTACGATCGCCCCTAACATTGCAGTAGTCATTCACTTCTGCTTGAGTTATATATGTACCCTTCCCCGAATTAAGAGAAAATATTCTGTGTACGAAGTTTTACCCGCTTTTTTTCCACCTTATTATCTCGTCTTGTTCCGATCACATTTTTTTACTTTGCGAAACGTAAGGTGATCCGATGCATGTTTTCTATCAGCCTCGTTGTAACGGTACTGACGTCATTGTCGGGTTTCTTTCGTTCTCTTTTGTTAAAACTAAAGAGGGCATACGGTCTACGTTGAGGATTCCCAAGCTACATGTTATGTAACACATCTAAGTTAAAGAAAAGAATTCAAATGTTAAAAAATCAACAATTATTATAAAAACGTCAGATATGAATCCATTAATTAAACCATGGCATCGCCTTCTTCTTGTTGCTCCAATGCAATGGTAAATCCGTACCCAAATCTGTTTGACCTGTTTAATGACCCACTTCACAGTCTCCCACTTCACGTCTTTTTTATCATCCCACCAGACTTTGGTGGAATGTAGGAACTAGTTTTTTCGACCCGAATGCCACCGTCTGTCTTGCGTATAAATAAACCTGACTTTATCTTTGGTTTCATCTTATCTATTTATATCCCCCACCCTCTGAGGGTTTGAGAGTACGCTGATTTGGCATCTTTGACTTTTGACGTCATTGTTTTTAAATGCTAAAATTATTTGGATTTCTTGGGACTATGTTCATGTATGATAAATGTAATCGAAATAAATGCCTTTTTCGGCGGGGAAAGAAATGTACTGATCTGTATCCGCCGTTATATTATTATTGATTGTCGTGGTTTCACCTGATAAACATGGTTGGACTTGATGGAAATAAAACTTAATAGTTTAAATAAATAGGGAAGATGGTATTTTTAACTGACGTCTTTAAAACATTAACGTCAACATTTTTTTAAAAAAACACGAAAAGTTGAATCCAATTCAGGTGTGACATTTGATGTGTCACATTAAACTTTGACATTCGGAATGTCACCCTGGGGATGTTAATCTATTTTAGTCTAGAGTCATTTTCCTGTGGACTCGGTTTATATCACCGAGTTTTGTCGATGATCATGAAACGTTTAAATTTCCCAACGAACCAAACACAAATTAATACAACCACAAATTAAAACATTCAAATAAAGACCAAGGTAAAATTGCATTTTTTAAAATGTTCCATTAACAATGTAAAACATGAATGGCAACAACAGAGTAGCCATTGGCAGTGGCGCCCGGGGTGGATCAAACTTCTAACCCCTTCTACCACGAAATAAACCTCCGCAAGTGGCCAAAAATTGCACCACTCTATAATAGGAAAATAAATCAAGTATACGCCGGACCACGTGACCCTCCCCGCTGAGTTGAAATTAATGAAAACAATAAATCTTTACAAGTTTACCTGACATGTATTCGCTGTATTCTCTTATTGACCGTTTAGTCTTTGGTTTCATCCCAGCTACCACGATGGGTTCAGGAGCGTCGAGAGGCAAATCTGCGCCCCCAGGAGCCAGCAGGGACAGTAAAGTACAGCCTCAGGGTAACCATCGGGTGAGTCTAACAGTTTACTACATAGAGTTCTTCTATTATCTTTTGTGTTGTCCTGAAAGATCCCTTAAAATGGTGTTTATATTCACACTTCTTCAGCATTAACTAGTAGTGTTTATTTGTAAAATATTATATTTAGTTCATATGCAGTTCTTTTACACTTCTGATAGTCTTCAGTTTAACTTCATACAGTCTTCTATATAGATATATATTTAGTGTGTTTTTTTCAATTTTTTCTGTAAATTTTATGTTTTCTTGAAAATTTCTATTTAATGGTCTTTTGTTCCTTTTTAGTTGACTTTTTTACTTCTTATGATCTTTTTCTGTTATCTTATAATAATCTTCCATTTCTATTAAACTATGCAATTCAGAATAGCGTGGCAGGGCACTAAAGTTTCACGCCATAGGTACGCCCCTGAATTATTTCCTTAGGATTCACCTAAGAATCATCTCAACAATAAACATCCCCCATCCACCACATTATAAGCTTCACCAGCCTACAGATATCAAGATATTGGGTTAATTATTCACAGCATTACCCGATACACTAAAAAGATCGTGAGATGAATGCTAAAAACAGCAATCTAAAAGATCTTTGAGTTGCAGGATTTTACAATTGTCCCACAAACGAACTCTGTCACTTGGCGTTCAGTTGTTCGCTCAATTCAAGGCCCATCCATTGTTTTCATCTATATTATAGCTGTGTAAAAGGCGACTGCTACGCCATGAGGTAATTGATACCTTCCCCATCGTTGCGAAGAGCACGTCATCCTGAAGTCGTTACTGAACGCACCGATGGCGTCATCAAAATATGTGCTAGTTACCTTAGTAAAGACAGGGACGGAGGGGCCTCACAAAAAACCAGGTCGACAACAGATCAATACCGTTTGAAAAACAAGCACATGAAGGCGGTGATTGGTTTTCACGGTCGAGTTGAGTATCGAAGAAATCCACTGCCGGCCGTCAGGGGAAGGGGTATGGGTTGGGGGAGGAGGGGGGTCAAATGTTATTTAGCGAAGACATCCATGTTGTGAGTAAACTCATGGAATTGACCTGAGTGGACAAGAGGCTTGACTTCTAACCCTAAGAGAAGTGAGCGAGAATGACCTCCCTTCCCCCACTCCACTCTTCCTGACAAAACAGTGACATAATAATATAAGAAGAAATATGTGCAGTTCAAGTCCGATTGGTTCCATGTTCTGGTCATTGTTAAAATTACAAACACAAAAAACGCTGAAATTTGCTATGTTTCCTTTGTTCAGCTTTAAGTCTCTTCCATGTTATAAAAATTGAAGAAAGTTTATGTGAAATTAAAATGTCTCATAAAACGTGTTTTCTTCTAATACTCTACATTGTTGTGCAAGCATGTATCGCGACCTCAGTTCTGGCTAGTGGTATACCGGATATCGGCTCCGGCTCCGGCCAATCAGGAGTCCGGCAATTTTTACAAATCCATCTCCGACTCCGGTCAGATCTCAATTCATAAGTCCGGCCAAATCCGGCTCCTGACGGATTTTAAAAACTAGAATCCTGGTAGTGTTTCATTATTTTCAGACAAACTCTGAACACCTGACCATAAGTCTTTATAACACAAATTGTTAATTTGATCTTTAATGAGTCTATAGATCCGAGAAAGTTCTAGTAACGGTAAATTTATTGGAGGTGCTTTGACAATTTTTAATGTACTCTATTATACGTGTACCATGACGTTAACGGTTATCGAGGGTCTGGTGAAATACATTGTAACAAAAATCAATTGTACAGCTGGTAGCGAGGATAAAACAATACACAACCCAACAAAACAAACAAGTTTATTCACATTGGATAGACAGACCAATGCCGTACTTCCGGGAAATCGTAACGCTGCAATAGCTACCAGGGTCAAATTGATTGGTTATTGATTGGCTATTGATTTTTTTGTTTCAATATTCAGTGTTCACTTTTAGAAGACCTAGAGCTGGTAAATCACAACTGTTAGTTCTGCTGTATAGACTTCTAGAGACTATGACGTTCCATTATTTAAGACGCGATCAATGTCTTATCATTGGCAGCACTCGTCGATCATAAATTGATTTGATTGGTGGGAAAAATCGATTGATGTTGGTTTCTTTTTGTTGTTTTTTTTAATTTCAATGCCACCTATTTTGTTTATAAAATGTCATGGATTTCATTTACTTGGTTTGCATTCATCACACTAATAATCGAAAACATCACCAGGCGTGGTACCATTATGAGAAAACACCAGCAGGCGTGGTACCATTATGAGAAAACATCACCAGGCGTGGTACGTGGTACCATTATGAGAAAACACCACCAGGCGTGGTACCATTATGAGAAAACACCAGCAGGCGTGCTACCATTATGAGAAAACACCAGCAGGCGTGGTACGTGGTACCATTATGATAAAACACCAGCAGGCGTGGTACGTGGTACCATTATGAGAAAACACCAGCAGGCGTGGTACGTGGTACCATTATGAGAAAACACCAGCAGGCGTGCTACCATTATGAGAAAACACCAGCAGGCGTGGTACCATTATGAGAAAACACCAGCAGGCGTGGTACGTGGTACCATTATGAGAATCCCAGGTATGACCTCGTTGATTCAGTCCCTGGAATGAACGCTTGATTGGACATATGTATTAACTCCCGGCCTGTAAATGACTGATCCTAAGATCGAAGACCTATAACTATCAAGTTAGATTCTTGTGTTGCTGTAAAACCAGAAGTTCCTTTACTTTAAGACGCCAACGCCTCTTGGTCAGTCTCGGGAGGTTTTGTTGGTCAGTCTCGGGAGGTTTTGTTGGTCAGTCTCGGGAGGTTTTCTTTATTCGTTTGTTATTGAACAAAGGTAAATCTCCTTAAAACATGTTATAGTGCCAATGTTTTATCGGTATGTAAGATATTTCACTAGTTGTTGTTTGAAAATATCCACCAAGTTTTAACTGTCGTTAAACAACTAATTTAGTGACAGGAAACTACGTTGTGGGTTGTAAAGATTGTTCTGTTATTTGTTGTTGTTTTTTAAATGTATGGTCTTCAAAATTTGAGTTCCCAGCGTTAAGGGTGAGGAAAAGTAGTCGTGAATATGATTATCTTTAGCATGTCATTCCAGTATGTGAAATAGCATGGCCTGTATACAAAATGTTGTCTATTTAGTTAAAAGCTTTTTAATTTTAAAATGTATTCCGTTGTATTGTTATAACCGTTTACTCGCTAAACACTTTCTAAAATTGAAAACGCTATTTTAGACGACAATGTGATTTGTAAAAAAAAAAAAAAAAAAAACCTTTTATCGTTAAATGATTGCTCCTTTAGGATAATGAGTTTAAAAAAAGTAAAAATTAGTTTCAGTGTATGTATAAAAATTAAAAATTAATCTAAAATGATTTTTTTTAATTAAAAAAATATGCCTTAATTTTTTTTTAAAAGTAGGTGTTATAAATATATAATCGAACACTGCTAATTCTATTCATAATTGACCCCAGCTTGTTCAACCATATCAAAATCGATCACAAGATCATATCTATGGAGTGTCTGATAAAACCATGTACAGAAATGATCGATTATTTTGTACAAAGATCCCCTCCCCCACCCAACACAAAGTGATTGATGAGAATCCGCGAAGTAGGATTTACCAACCTTTGTAATTTCCGTTCATATTCGTGGGTACAAGGACTATTAAAATATGCAGATTTATCTATACAATGTACACTCGTATACTATTTATTATTTATACAGTCACTGCTCTCCTTCTCTCCCTCTCTCTGTCTTTTTGTCTTTGTCTCTCTTTATGTCTCTCTCTGTCTCTATTTCTCTGTCTCTCGCTATGTCTCTCTCTCTCTGTCTCTATTTCTCACTCTCTCTCTCTCTCTCTCTTTCTCTCTCTCTCTCTCTCTCTATATATATATATATATNTATATAAATATATATAATATATAAAAACTTGTATCATAAAATACTTAAGTATGAGATGTATTTCCAAGTGTCTGCGGTTAGCATGACCAGAATCTCTTGGGCACAAAAAAAAACCCAGCCAAATTATTTTTTAAGGTGGATGTGCAATTAATACATACAATATATAGTTAAGTTTGAGATGTGTTTCTAAATGTCATGACTACTCAAGTTTGAGATGTGTTCGTAAGTTGTCATCACTACTCAAGTTTGAGATGTGTTTGTAAGTTGTCGTGACTACTAAAGTTTGAGATGTATCAAGTTCTGTATTGCAGATGTCAGTGTGAGTATAAATAATGTTTGTATTGCACTTATAAGTGTCAGTATAAATAATGTTTGTATTGCAGATGTCAGTGTCAGTATAAATAATGTTTGTATTGCACTTATAAGTGTTAGTATAAATAATGTTTGTATTGCTGATGTCAGTGTCAGTATAAATAATGTTTGTATGTTTGTATTGCAGATGTCAGTGTCAGTATAAACAATGTTTGTATTGCAGATGTCAGTGTCAGTATAAACAATGTTTGTATTGCAATGTCAGTATAAATAATGTTTGTATTGCAGATGTCAGTGTCAGTATAAACAATGTTTGTATTGCAGATGTCAGTGTCAGTATAAACAATGTTTGTATTGCAGATGTCAGTATAAACAATGTTTGTATTGCAGATGTCAGTGTCAGTATAAACGATGTTTGTATTGCAGATGTCAGTGTCAGTATAAATAATGTTTGTATTATAGATGTCAGTGTCAGTATAAACAATGTTTGTATTGCAGATGTCATTGTCAGTATAAATAATGTTTGTATTGCAGATGTCAGTATAAATAATGTTTGTATTGCAGATGTCAGTATAAATAATGTTTGTATTGCAGATGTCAGTGTCAGTATAAATAATGTTTGTATTGCAGATGTCAGTATAAATAATGTCTGTATTGCAGATGACAGTATAAATAATGTCTGTATTGCAGATGTCAGTATAAATAATGTCTGTATTGCAGATGTCAGTATAAATAATGTCTGTATTGCAGATGTCAGTATAAATAATGTCTGTATTGCAGATGTCGTTGCAAACAACCGCCGCCAGCTACCACAGGAACCAAGTGCCACCCCCTCCTAAGCCACCACGAACAAGTAAAGCCCAAGAGTTGAGTGAAGCCCAAAACTTCAATGACATGGACAAATATGTCGATGAAGTAAGTTGTTAGGACAGGACTTATGTATCGTTGAACATTGTTAGCCGAAGAGCGTGTACCCCACCCCACCCCCGGGTGCCAAAAACGCTTGTTTAGACCCCGTATCCCGAAGCCTCTATCCTGCTTGCATATACTTTCGATGCTGGGGCGCTACCTGCAATCCCTGTGACAAGGAAGTAGCTAAGTCCTATCTAGAGCGTTCCTTATGTCACAATCACCCCACTTGATCTTAAGTGGTTGACAGGATTACTGCCGACTGGCAATGTAGAGCGCTGTCTGGTAAACCTGATAAGGTTTAATGAAACTTTTGAGAGCATAAATTACCTCAGTCGATGAGCTCACAGCCAAATACATGAAAGGATTCATTGTTTATATGTTATCTCTTAAAATAAATTGTTTTAAATGTATTTGAATGAGACTTCTATTTATCAAGAGTAACATTTAACATTTAAGTTATACAGTCGTAAGCCCGGTGCAGTGGCGTAGCTAGGGATTTGCGGGCCCGAAGGGGGGGACTAGGACTCTTTGGAGTTACTGCATTTTGATATTCGACATTATGACCTGAGATAATGTATACTCTTTTGGGGCCCCCTTAAGTGTGAGCCCGGGGAGCTTTTGAATTTGGACCTCCTCCCCTAGCAACGCCCCTGAATACATATATATACTTTTTGACCAGCAAACTTTAAAAGCAAAAACACAATTGTAAAAAAATCATGTAAAGTCTACCTCTAGCTTCTGGAGTGAAATAAAGACGTCAATATTTGGCAATCCCTCAGATTGTTGGACGCATTCGATTCCCTAAATTCAATATTGTTTAATCTTTAAACAAGACAATTTCTTCCATATTCGACTACTGATCTTTAGACGGGATCACATGAATACCGCAGGCGGTTTACACCTTTTGTTCTCTAATGGTGTCACCCGGGGCGGCCCGCCCTCCCCCGCCCCCTAGCGACGCCACTGGGTTTACACCTTTTGTTCTCTAATGTTGTCTAGATGCCCAAGGAATTGAACTACGGCACGTTCAGGGAGCTCGTGGACTATCTGCTGAACCCAGTGAAGTCCAGCGAGATCGAGAGGCTGCGGACCATCTTTAAATGGGTGACGTCAGTCGACGTGTTCAATGTCAAGGTAAGAGGAGGGGGGAGGGTGTTTTTTTAAAACACTTCATGGCATGATATCGATGATGGCTCCTCTCTCGGCTAAACGTTTTATAAAGTATCTGGGTCTTGATATTGCTGGGGCGGGGGGGTAAACATCGACAAAATTGATTACATGTTCCTGGTAGACAGAGTGGAAATAACCAAAACTACTCTGACTTATATTCGATATGACTTGGACCCTGTTGTACGTTTAACTGTAACTGGCGGATATTGATTAATGGATGTGGAACAACTGGCATTGAATAAACCATTCCAATTGTGGACTCTTTCTAAATTGAACTCTAAGTTATTGAATTTCACAACTTCCTTGTTTGACTTTAAAAGGTGTGAGCTAAATTTGATGGTTTTTTAAACGTAGATGCATAAATATTTTTGTTCACTGTAGCTTCTCATAAACGTAGGTTAAAATCTCAAAAACTTATTCAAACAATGAACTTACATAAAGCAGGTGGGGTTTTTTTCGGTTTTTTTTTAGTAACTGTTCTTTTTAACATACCCTGGCGAATAGTCGATGGGAATGTAATAACAATTATTATATTTATAGACATATTTAAATGCATGATATTTCCTTTCATCAAAATATTTAGCATCTGTAAGTAGAGTAATTAATAGATGGAAGATATTATAATAATAAATTGATAGTTTATATAGCGCTGTATCCCAGGAAAGAACTGCCCTCACAACACTTTACAGGAAGATACTAACTTACATATAAGTATTAAATAAATATTCATGTACAACCACATAAATTACAGTTTATAATGCATAAGATATGTTAATCATTAAAAGAAATTTTTCAATAACTATGAAAATATGTGCATATAATAGTATATAGTATATATACATGTATATATAAGTAGGCAGGATGTAGACTAATGAAGAATCACCTTTCATAACTAAGTTGCATCTTGTCACTAAAAAAGTAGACAAAGAAATAAAATTCCGCTTGTAACTTAAAGTACAATATAAACGTGTTTTATCTTTTTTGGAATAACAACGAAATACATAAGATGTCATTGAAATCAGCTCTAAAGTCGTATACAGTTACTGAATCTGATACCAAACTTCCCCAGGTGGACCGTGAGCCCCCTAAGAATTCTCCAATGGATTATTTTTTAAAGATCCAGAACAACATGGGAAACCACTCTCACTTATTATCAGGACTTTGCCAGTAAGTAAACCCAGTTTGTCAGTAAGTAAACCCAGTTTGTCAGCCAGTAAGTAAACCCAGTTTGCCAGTAAGTAAACCCAGTTTGCCAGTAAGTAAACCCAGTTTGTCAGTAAGTAAACCCAGTTACAATCCACGTGTACCAAACTTTATAGCAAATAGCTGTGTGATATACTCTAGATATTGTTGGTTTAGAACCGAACCGCATAATTTATTTTCTGAAGGATTTTTTATGTGGTAGTGGGTTGTGTTGTTGTTTTTTTTGTTTGTATTTTTCGTTGTTTTTTTTTTTTGCTTCGTTTTTCCCCCTCTTTATTATATTTGTAACGATTACGAGTGACAGTTTTCAGAGATCAGAATGCAAATGTGTATGC
The DNA here is from genome assembly GCA_002072015.1 of Radix auricularia. NCBI lineage: Eukaryota > Metazoa > Mollusca > Gastropoda > Lymnaeidae > Radix > Radix auricularia. The sequence continues at coordinate 42,038 of MUZC01000071.1, read as the reverse complement.
ACTATTGTGCACTTCCGTCGAACGCCCGCTATTCTGCGTGCACAATTTAATATGGGGATGACAAGGAGAAAGTACATGTATTTTGATTCCTTTTAGGGTATGGAGTTCTGGTTGAAATGCCGATAGCTCAACGACTAGAAATCGCTTCAGCTTCCAGCGTTGCTGAATCATTTTCCAACGATACGAACAAGGTCGTAGTTGAATTTATTGAAGTTACCCACAAAGCAGCTACTTTCGAGACATCCCCAGCAGCCGATACCCCTGGAATTGTCACCACAGGTAGGAACTCTTCGACTCCATTGCCGTCCAAATATCAGAATACGAGTGACAATTCACTTCAAGACTATGTCACCTCAACGAGCACACATCCCAAATCAAGGCCAGAAAATGAAGACCCTGTCTCCAGACCAGAAAGTGAAATAGTTTTTCTAGAGTTCGAGAAACCATGGGCCCAGCGGTCGCCAATACTTATTTCTTCAGATTCCGAAAACGAAAATGAAGCGGAGAAAGGGTCTAATCATAACAACAGCAAGCAAACGAATTTCGAGCTACTTTCGAGGGTGTATGTTGATGATCTTAAGTCGACAAGCGGGAATGCGTCAGGAGATCATTCCTTGGATAACTCATTTAGGTCAGGCGAGTCAGTTCTCCTGGAGATCAACAGGGCGCCTGAAATGGAGACATGCCCCCCTCCCTCACCAGCCAGACAAAGAAAGAGGAAACGAACAAACTCTGGACCAGAGAGTGGGGAGGGCCGTGTTTTATCAGCTGAAGTCCTCAGCCACAGGAATGAACCTCAGCACGGACATGATGGGCTCAGCAAGAGGAATGAACCTCAGCACGGACATGACGGGCTCAGCCAGAGGAATGAACCTCAGCACGGACATGACGGGCTCAGCCAGAGGAATGAACGTCAGCATGGACATGACGGGCTCAGCCAGAGAAATGAACGTCAGCACGGACATGATGGGCTCAGCCAGAGGAATGAACCTCAGCATGGACATGACGGGCTCAGCCAGAGGAATGAACCTCAGCACGGACAATGCGGGCTCAGCTAAGACTCGCAACCAAACACATCAGCATTTTGGCTACGGCAACCAGATGACATATGTGAGATGAACAGGCGCAAGAAATTAAGACAAGAGCCGCATCAGAGACCCGTAGGGGCCAACGGGGGAGATGACCTTGACCTGGCCTGCGTAGAAGATGAGGACAGGCTGTTTTAATTTTATTTATTTTGTTTTGTGTTGTTGGTTCATTTCATGCTTTACTTTCGATCACAATAGTTAGAATAAGGGGCCGTCCATAAATGACGTCACGCACCTAGGGGGGGGAGGGGGGTCTCACTTTTGTGACGATGCGTGACGTGGGGGAGGGAGGGGGGTTGAAGAAATGTGACGTCACATCGAAACAGTAATTTTAAATAAAACTTCCACTCATTCCACTGAAATATTTGGTCTCTTAAAATATATTTAAATTTAATGACTTTTTTTTAATTCAGTGCTTCTCAAAGTGCCTGTCGATAGGCCATCAGCCGCCGGTTGGTTTAAGTTATCAAGACACGAAAATTAAATATAATTATAAGTTTGAGAACCCACAAGAGAACATACCAAATTGTTACGCTGCGACCTTTGACGTTGACATCAAAGCGTTTGTGATGTCACCAGCTTCTTTTTAGTTCTCTCGCGGCAGGAGTCTGCGAACTTTTTTTTNGTGGGTGGTGGAGGGGAATCTATTTGATACAATTATAAACGTTTTAAGTTTGATATAATTTTTCGATTGGTTTTTGGTCAAACGCCTCTGACCATTCTAAATATAATGATTAATGTGTTCATTTAAAATTAGTCAAAAGTATTCATTAACTTTATTGAATGCATCAAATTCTTGACATCGCAATTCAAGAGGAGCACAAAATTACTTTCTTCTGAACTCAGTTTTTAAGGCATTAATTCTAAATATGACAGAAAGGATACTTGATACAGTCCAGTCATGTTGATTAAGATTATTGTCACTTGTGTCAACATAAATGAAAGTAGGTTGGATTTAGGTGTCTTCGTATAGTACGTAAATAAGAAATCTACATAGATAACAAATTTAACAAATGCATTTTCTGGAAAGAACCGGTTCAATAGTGGGCATATGTTACAAGCGTAAACGTACACATGACGTATTTGAAAATATCTAGTGGAGTGGAGTGGATGTTATATGTCCCAAATGAGTCTGCATTACTCCCAAAAATTCCCTTTTGACCCAAGCCCAAGATGAGGTAATTTACCCCTGTTAGCCGACCTCTTTCTTAAGGGATGCCCGTCAGTCAATTGAGCGATTTTTTAATAAAATACATTTTAAAAATATTATTTTAAAATATTTTTTTAAACAAAGAAGTTAACAGTAATGATTTATAGTCAATGTTTAATTTGTATGAATTAAAATAAAATATAATCTAATGATGTTAACACATTTCGTTTTTTTCACGGCCGTTTATCCCCACAATGATTATGATTCAGCATTACCCCCAAGAATTCCCTTTTTACCCCAAATGAGAAAATTTATCGCTGTTAACCGACCCCTTGGTTTAACAGGCCGGGGTAGCTATGTATTTTTCATTAGTTTATGAATTCCACAAGAGGATGCAACAATTTAAACACTCCTCGTCCATTGGTGATATTATATTTACAACTCTTGTGTGATGTACGTGAAATCCTGAAGAGAAAAGAATTGAAAAAAAAACAACAAAACAAACAAACTTGTGAGCTTCGGAGTAAAAAGTTATGATAAGATTGGATATTTTAATAATGTTATAGTAATTTTTCAGTCCTCAACTTGCAGGAATTACTGTATTTACAAGATTACACTCTACTTTCCTGCACAAATGTGGGGTTCGTACAGTATTGGCTATTTTCCGATTTCCTCTTCCAGCGCATACCTAATAATTTTTTTAGAAAACATGAGACGTGATACCAATGTGATAATTTTAGGTCAAATGCCTTTGATGTGCATATACTTTCATTAAAAGATTGAAATCAATTGGAGGATTTGTCTTACTTGTGTCTATATATTCTAGGCCTGTCAACAATGCAATGATTCTTGTAACATCAACAGTTATATTCACGAGCTTAATCATGAAGGTTAATCATATCGAATGGTTTTTGACATTACCGCTGCATTGTTCATTAGCTGTCTTGCAATGCCTTGGAAACTTACCATTTATTTTAAAAATATAATAAATAAGACAATCTGAATTCATACTTAATCTTATAGGGCTTTAAGTTTTGTAGGGCCTCATTTTGCTATCAAATCAGTACAGAGAAAATCATGTCAAACGGGCAAAAGAATGCATCGGTACCTGGTGAAATGGAAAAATTCTTTGCGGTCGTCTGATATGTAAAAGTTTGAGAATCACTGGCTTACAATTTATTTAATGTCTTTTACTTAGCTTCACGCGTGTTACAATATTACATTGTAGAAATACATTAAATGAATACTTAAATGACAAAAAAAAAGTGATTTGAAACAGTTATTTTGAAAATAAAGTGTTGTTGTTTTTTTTGGAAGGGGGGGGTCAAAGTTTTGTGACGTACTTTTGAAGGGGGGGTCTACGATTTTGTGACGACGCGTGACGTAGGGGGGGAGGGGGTCAAAAATCGGCAAAAATCGCGTGACGTCATTTATGGACGGCCCCTAAGCCGATACTCGATACTCGTTTAAAATTTTAGAATGTGTCGGTTTCATTGACAGTAAGGCTGTACACAAGTCAATTTTTAGTATAATTATATTTTAAATTTATATACTATGTTTGATTGTCGATGTTATATATTATATTGTGTCAATATTTTATAACTTACAGCTTCTTATACATAACTTGCCTTAATACTTTTATTGTGTCAATATTTTATAGCTTACAGCTTCTTACACATAAATTGTCTTGATATTTTTTCTCATTAAAGTAATGATACACTCATATAACGAGATAAGCAACAAAATTTTTAAAATTTAATTTTCATACTGTCTTTTTCATTAAGGAATTGTACAATGTTCATAAATAATAATTTTAAAAAACATTTTAGTCCCCAACCATATATAAATAATGACAAATATCAGTGGAAAGTTCAAGTGAGAATCTTTAAATCAAAAATCAACAGTAACATAGTCAACCGGAAAATCTTAAAATCTGGCGAAAGTACAACTAATCAATCTGTGGATTTTTATGGTATCTATTCTCACAGATAATTACCGTATACTTGTTCTAAAGCCGACCATTTTTGGACAAAATCAGGGGGAAAAGTTAAGGGGGGGGGGTCGGCTTACGAGAGGGTCATTGGATAACTTTGTTATTGTAGATCATCAAGTTCCTTTTCTACATTCTACAAGATTCGATTGCTGTACCAGAAGCTATTAAATGCTATTAAACATCTTACCTTATTTAATCATTTTATTTATAACTTTCAAAATTTGATTTACAAATTATGTTTTCAACAACGAATTTCAATGTTTTAATATGCGTGCTTTCGCAATTGTTGTTTTTTTTTTTTTAATTAATTAAAATTTTAAAAAGCACAACACAAAGACAAGGTAAGTGGTGCAAGTGCAAAGTAAACAATCATAACCGATTTTTTTGGGTGGGGCGGGGTCGGCTTAGGAGCGGACTGCACACTTGTAATACTTTTCTCTTCCAAAAGACGGGGTGTGTTGGCCTATAAACGAACGGACTATGAAACAAGTATATACGGTATTCAACAATAGAACATTTGAATATAAAAAAAACTTGGTGGACATATCCCTTGTATGCGAGCAGACACTTATCTGAAAGTGAAAGGGCTTTCATCAGTAGCACAGTACGTCTCATGAAAGTGTATCACTGATGTGCGTCCACACGCGATTACTGACGTGTAACTTGTGGCTCATGCAGAGACTCCAGACTCCAGACGAAACACAAACAACATGCGTCACGTCTATAATTTACTATAAATTTTTCACTTCCCACAAACTCTCCTTGGGCCACCTTGATGTCAAAATTCGGTTTTCCGAGGGCCTCGGTGTGTCTCTGTGTGTCCCATGGCTTCCGTGTGTCTCTGTGTGTCCCATGGCTTCCGTGTGTCTCTGTGTGTCCCATGGCCTCAGTGTGTCTCTGTGTGTCCCATGGCCTAAGTGTGTCTCTGTGTGTCCCATGGCCTAAGTGTGTCTCTGTGTGTCCCATGGCCTAAGTGTGTCTCTGTGTGTCTCATGGCCTAAGTGTGTCTCTGTGTGTCCCATGGCCTAAGTGTGTCTCTGTGTGTCCCATGGCTTAAGTGTGTCACTGTGTGTCCCATGGCCTAAGTGTGTCTCTGTGTGTCCCATGGACTAAGTGTGTCTCTGTGTGTCCCATGGCCTAAGTGTGTCTCTGTGTGTCCCATGGCCTCAAATTGACTCTGTGTGCCCCATGGCCTCAGTGTGTCTCTGTGTGTCCCATGGCCTCAGTGTGTCTCTGTGTGTCCCATGGTCTCAGTGTGTCTCTGTGTGTCCCATGGCCTAATTGTGTCTCTGTGTGTCCCATGGCTTCCGTGTGTCTCTGTGTGTCCCATGGCCTCAGTGTGTCTCTGTGTGTCCCATGGCCTAATTGTGTCTCTGTGTGTCCCATGGCATAATTGTGTCTCTGTGTGTCCCATGGCCTAAGTGTGTCTCTGTGTGTCCCATGGCCTAAGTGTGTCTCTGTGTGTCCCATGGCCTAAGTGTGTCTCTGTGTGTCCCATGGCCTCATTGTGTCTCTGTGTGTCCCATTGCCTAATTGTGTCTCTGTGTGTCCCATGGCCTCAGTGTGTCTCTGTGTATCCAATGGCCTCAAAGTAAAAAATGTGTGTACCATGGCCTTAGTGTGTCTCTGTGTGTCCCATGGCCTAAGTGTGTCTCTGTGTGTCCCATGGCCTAAGTGTGTCTCTGTGTGTCCCATGGCCTCAGTGTGTCTCTGTGTGTCCCATGGCCTCAGTGTGTCTCTGTGTGTCCCATGACCTCGTTGTGTCTCTGTGTATCCCATGGCCTCAGTGTGTCTCTGTGTGTCCCATGGCCTCAGTGTGTCTCTGTGTGTCCCATGGCCTCATTGTGTCTCTGTGTGTCCCATGGCCTCAAAGTGTTTCTGTATGTACTATCAACTAAGCTTCTCCCAAACATCAAAACAGTAGAAAAGCCCTTATCTAAAGACTGAACAAACCGTAAAAACAAAGTTTTGACTATAAATCCTTTATATATGAGACATAACTAAAAGTATTGATTACATTCAAAACAATGTTCAGACTGAAAGTGACTTAACTCCCAAATGCTCTAAAATTGGGACGGGTGGGGGTGGGGGTGTGCTCAACGAGCGTTTCAATGAACTCAGCAAACTTGTGGATGTAAACAACAACAGACGGGTATTATACATTTGTGTAGAAATAAACTAAAAGGGCTTTAGTTTAATTACGGTATATTCCATCGATCTGAAATTTTGATACAATGCATTTTAGGTAACACGAGTCTATGTGCAAAATTTCAGCTCGTTAGCATGACGGAAAGTGGGTCATTTTTTACTTTTGTTTTTCCGCCGTATGAGGAGACGACGGTGAAGTTAATATAAAGGATTTTAAAATTAGTCAAAATCTTCCAACTTATAACATTCATCATCACATACCAAAAAGGATTTTACTTTATATTTTATATTATACTTTACACACAATATATGATACTGCAAAGTGCAGAATATTTTTAAAATATTGTTTGATTTTTTTACAAATGAATTATGTCGTGCCAGTGTAGATCATCTAGTATTCTGCCTGAACTGCTAGTATAAATAAGATTAAAATGCATATTTATTATATGTACTATGTACCCGAACGATGACTTTGCTGAAGTTCTGAATGACCAGTGCCACTACGTCAAACCATGCAGACCCACAAGGGTCGTGGCTCATAAGTCGGGACCCCCCCCTCTACCCTCAATTCGCACTTTTATCCTAGGGCTTTCCCTCAGTGCACATATATAAAGCATACTCGCATTTAGAACTCTCTCATCCTCTAAACAAAATCTTGACATGAAGCCTTGTAACTCCCTCTTCCTCATTAGCCCATATAATCATAATAATAATAATAAAATGATAATTTATATAGCGCTGTATCCCAGCAATGAGCCGGGCTCACAGCGCTTTACATGGAGATAACAATACATATATTAATTTTTTTTATAATTATTTTTTTTTTTTTAAATTTAAAAAAACCATTCATATCATTCTCACTACATAAATGACAATAGGTTACACATCAGCTACGTTAATCATTTAAAGAAATGATGTTTCATTTATTTTCAAAATAAAATTTAAAAAAAAATTTTAAGTGTTTTTAGTGCAGTCTTGAATGCCTTAGCAGTTGAAATACTGCGGATGTGTAATGGAAGAGAATTCTTTCATTACTTGAAATACCCAGCAACCCATGCCCTTCTATTAATATCTAGGAATCAATTTACCCTAAGCCACTTTTAATATTCGATGCTTGGAGCTTTTGTCTTCTATCACGTGAGTTATTCGGCAATCTCCATCCACCCCACGTGCCAAACCCAGCTGTCGCATGTCTGTAAGCCTTGCTGTCATCATAAACATTGCCCAGGGGACAGTTTGGTTTCCTCACTTCGTGTTTTTTTTCACACATCTCTGTGTCTCTGTGTTTAACTTTGTGTAAGATATTCGCCATTGTGTTTGCGACCTTGAATATTTTTTTTTGATCACGTGATTTTTCCTCCATCAGAATGGCCGGAATCCCTTGTGAAATCATCAGTGGCATGAACAAGAGCGCCGCCTATGAGATTGGCAAGAGGGCAGACAGGTCCAGAATGGGGGCCCAGTGGAACGCCGTGTACGTAAACGGGGATTGGCGGCTCATTGATGCATTCTGGGCCTGCGCATGCGTGGTGGGGAAAAAGACTGGTAGGTTGTGTTCGAGTGTACTCTGTTAGTATCTATGCACCGACAAAATTCCCGCCGAATTTCTAAAGTTTAGAGACACACCTTTGTTTCCCACCCGGCAGGTGAGTGGACGCTGGTTGACGCTGATGGTGACGTCACTGAGTTGGAGGAGACCGAGACAGAAGGTCAGACCCATCACAGGATCAACGAGTTTTACTTTATACCCGACCCCGACCAGCTGATCTGGACACACTTCCCGGACGACAAAAAATGGCAGCTGTTGAATAAACCCGTGACCCTTGGAGAGTTTGAGGACCACTTCTACGTCAGAGAACGGTTCCACATTCTTGGCAAGTTACGTTTTGACACATTCATATATTGACAATTTTCTATATGTTTTTTTTTAATTTTCGTGTAGATTTTTTTCAGGTGTCTAACTTGCATTTAATTAAAACTGGCCTCTGCGTTTAGTTTACTTTTTCACGCTAAGTGTGGGATAATAAAGTGATGAAAGTAAATAAAATTTTAACTGCTTATGTGTGAACATTAAAATGGCTTTAATTTTTTAATATACAATAGTAATCTTTAGATGCTGTAAAATCAAAAAATTGTGATTTAAGTTTTGAACATTTTGATGAAACATTTCTGGCAGGTATGAGCACAGTGCCAGAGACGAAAATGAAATGCGTGGTCGAGACGGCAGACGGGGAGATCGAATTCGTGTTTGGTCTGCCCCCTGAGAGAAGTGAGACCTTTCGCTTTAAGTATATGCTGTACAGGTCGAAGAGTGAAGCAGTCGACAGAAAGGTGGACCTTTTCCTGGACAGGTTTGTGTACTTTGAACAGAGGTCAGACCTGCTTAGGTTCGCGCTCAGATTCCCCGTTAAAGGAAATTTCAAACTTGACATCTACGGACTAGACACCGAGGAGGTTGATGTTTTTGACCTTTGCTGCACTTACATCATCAACTGCCCCAAAGCAAAACCCAACTGCTTGCCACTCCCGGACTGTCCGCCCCTGGGCTGGGGGCCCGTCGCCGAAACGAAAGCCGCGGGTCTCGAACCGACCACGCACAAAAGGGGCGAGGTCATCACCAAGGACGGTTACGTCGAGATCCGCCTGGCCAAGGAGCGAGCCCTCGCCTTCCACCAGCTGCTGAAGCACGCGAAGATTGACGAGGCGACGTTGAGCAAGTACGTCTTGACGGAGCTCGAGGGCGACGAGGCCGTCATCTATCTACGCCTCCCTCAGAACGGTGAGTACGCCCTGAAGCTCTTCGCCCAGGACCTCGACGATGAGGGCGCTGCGCCGAACGTTCTCAACTACCTCATCAAATGCAGCGATGCCGAGACCGGCTCTCAGCCATTCCCCAACTTGACCAACGGACTCATCGGTAAAAACCCTTTGACTGTAGATAAGTTCGGAGTGAAGGCCGTCTCCCACCCCGGTGCCATGCTGGACACCAAAGACGGGCGGCTGAGTTTGGACTTTGAGGCCGCGTCCGGCGTCGATCTCGTCTGCGAAATCCACACCAACGACGGCAAGGCGGCTGGTCAGATGACGTCAGTGGTCACTAACAAGGGAAACAAGTGGAACTTCGGTCTGGACATGCCGGTCAAGGGAGAGTACACCCTGAATGTGTTTGCCCAGAAGAAGGGCGAGAAGGGTCAGATTTACAGTGTCCACTCGTACCTGATCAAGTCTGAAGGTAGGAGTGCGTCGGGTGATCAAGTGGATGGAGTGGGGGAGAAAGAGACGCTTGTACCTACCGAGACAGTGGAGACAAGTGACAGTGAGGTAAGTAAAGGTTCAGTCAAACCTAAAATTTTTTTTTTTATTACATGTTAGGACTGGGGAATATTTTGTCCTGCAGGGCTATGTTCCAGAATACTGTCGTTTTAGTACCCTAAAATTATTTTGAGGTTGAAGGCCTCTACTTCTTGTAGGATAACTACTAACATTTTTAAAATGCAGCTATCCAAGATGGTGTCTTCAGTTTATATCTTCACATTCAATTTTATAAGATTTGTCTCAGAAATTTCAGAACTGTATTTGTATAGGGGGCACAAGTAGTCTGACAAACATTATCACTTTATACTTCGCTATCCTCTAGCTTATTTAAACGGAAATATATCTCTCATCACCAGGGGCTAAATATGTTTAAATCCTTATTTGGTGCTCTTCCTGTGTTAAGAATACAGGACTAAACACAAACCATAGAAATGCGTAGGACGCAATAATCTTCTGTACAGAAGGAGCGTCTGTAACATATAAGATAAGATAAGATACATTCTTTTAACACTCTACAGTGGTAATAAATAAACTCATAACCACAATGTCTTACCAGAAATGTCTTTGAAGAATACAATTCAGTTAACTTCAAATGAAGGTTTAATAATTTACGAAGTTTGTTGTTGTTTTTTGGTCTGTTTTTTTTGTTTGTTGGTTAATCGCAATAAAACCCAACAAGAGACCGCAACTAAATTTTTCCTATCTTATCAATGGTAACAGGAAGGCTTGATCATAATCCCTATATCATAAAAGTTGTAAATTTGTATAGGTGATAAAGATAGAGCATATCTAAACACAAGGCTTCGATGTACGTGCATGCGCTTTTATTTGGTCACGTATTTGAAGTTCAGTTTTATTCTTTAGGTTCAAAGTTATCACACTAGCAGCGTGACTAGCATTATCAAACTATAAGCCTTGTGTACAGAGTGAAGTTGTTTTTGGGTTGTTGTTTTTTTGTTTTTGTTTTTTTGTTTGTTTGTTGTTGTTTTTTTCCTGTCCTATGAGTTCATCAATTATTTGATTATAAACAATACTAGGGTATTATTACCCATCAAATATGACGGAAGTTTTCAAAATAAATATATTTCAGCTGCAATCTATTTATTTTGAACAAATGTTCATCAGAACAAAAAAAGAATGTAATATAAAACTTTCATTTATTTTATTAATTTTTGTTTCATTCATTTATTTCCAATTTAACAATATTATGCGGGCGTTCGAAAAGAATTATTTTTGGTGCGCTGCTTTCAAAAATTAGTAGCGTCACGGACGGGACGGACGGGACATACGTTGCAAATTGAGTATATTGATATATGTCAGGAAAAGGTCCAAGCCTAACTTTACGATTCGACTCTAATAACACTTGAGAAAATCGGGACGGGCAATAAAAACGCACACACCCGCACCACACAAAAGTAGGGGCATCTTAACTAGGTTTAACACGGCCACCTCGTGAAGCTTTCATTTTCATCTCTGGTGACATCACTGTTGATTCCTTGGAATTCCTCTTGGATTATAACCAAGTGCTTCTGTACCATGGCTAGAGGCTATAATTTTGTTTTCAGTTTTTTATCTACATTTATTTCATATTTAATAAGCATCAGAACACTTCTGGTGATACGGCTGGTGTCGATAGTGTAATCTAAATTTTGGTACTTAGTAATCGTGTATATAATACAAGCGAAGCTAAAACTTGTTGTAGTTAAGTTTGCTATGTGAACTTTTAAAAGTCTCTTTTTTACTTTCTTTATTGTCAACTTCAGCTTCTGTCTAAAAAGGTAAGGCAATGTCAAGGTCTTCTTAGAGCATCGTGTGTCCCTGACATTACACCTCCC